>JAOBRG010376701.1:0-11445 GCA_027574985.1 Umimayanthus nakama
ATACTTGTCAAAGAGGTGCCGAAGATGAACTCTGGAGTTATGAGGTCTGATGCATAAAAGTAACAATACTGGTACTGACTTTTATAAAATTGTGGGCTTCAGGAGCGGATTTTGGGAAAGCATATAGTCTTCAAAACTAAATACCACGGAGTTCATCCTAGAGGCTTGTTTTAGAATAGTTTTTCTGAAGAATTCAGATTTTAGACTAATTAGAACCACAGGAATATATCGTTGTCCATTTTTTTGTCTTAATAAAAGTGTTGAATTTGTTATTTATCATAAATCTGAAGCAAGCTGCATGGAGCCCGAAAGTGCTGCACTTGGACTAATATTTGACATAGCTTGCCGTGTTATCAGTAAAGAATTGGCTGGTTGTATTTTCACTTAAACCGTTTCGCATAAGAAACTTTAATCTTTCAAACAATATTTTCCGTTCCGCTATAGCTTGACTTTCATGGGAGAAGCTGGTTACTCTTGTTTGTTACGCCCGTTCCGCAAATCGCGAGTAGAGCCCGCGGGGAACGGTCCAGGAGAGAAGGGGGTAGGGTGGGGTGGGTGGTTGATAAGAAAGAGTGCTAGTGACGTATGGTTTAGTCAATTGGTTCAGGAGTACTTAATTTCTACTTTTTTAAACAAGATCACCACAAAGGGTTTTTGAAACAAAAAAAAAATACTGGCATAACAAATTAACCAAGAAAAGCTTGTAAGCCCGGGCTTACTGGTTTAAGGGAGTTAGTGTGCGCCTGCCTTCGTAACTGTTGATGTCGTCGCACGTGTTTTCAGTTAAAAAAAATTGTCACTTGCGTTAAAGCACATCGGTAAAGAGGGAGGAATTATGCACACTGATAAAATGTTCTGCATTGGAAAACTTGGAGAATGGTAAACATCAAATCTATTCAAGCGTTCCAAGGCAGAAACACTTTTCCATTATATTATCCCTTCATTCATAAAAGCCAACAGTTCCTTTAGATCTTGGTTTGCACACGAAGCTTGAAATAGCTGTACATAGCTCTGTTCTTTACATAGCTCTGTAACTACTGTTAACCCCTTAAAACCTAAAAGGATGCATTTGTTCAATTTTAGCGTGCTGCCATGGAAACAATTGACATAATAGCCTTGTCATGCGCAGTGATCGCTCTGGTAGCGCTGCTTGGACTGATCCTGTACACCGTCACAGTGGGGTGTGCAGCCATCCCTAAACCATCACGCGACAAAAAAGACCTGAATGTGAGTGCTGGTGGGCATGCGCAGAACCCGGTTCATGACAGTGCGGTGCATGGCACTGATAATCCGGGAATGCGAGAAATTGGGGGAGACTCGGCTCTAGCGACCGTCGAGGTGAAAGTTGACGTAAACGACAGCGAAGAAAAGAGCGGGCAATGTAACGTGCAATCAAGCAAGTTGTGAAGTCTGCAAAATGTACGTGTAAAAGAGACCGCCTTTGACACGGCTGATATACGACGTTCCTTTTCAGAAAACCGAAAACGGATGGAAGATGTTTTGAAAGGAGATGAAAGTACCTGTTGGAAGGCGTATTGCTCAGTATTGTCTTTATGTATATAGACTTTTACAGTGATTTAAACGAATTTTACATTAATATTATGGGCAGCGGAACAAGCAGGCTGCAAGTGCAAGACTGCATGAGCAAGAAAGTAGCGCGAACTGAACCAAGAAATGCTAAAATAAACTTGTACAAAAACGTTTTGCTGTCAGTAGGTAACAGAAAATAGCTTCTTGTTTCTAAGCACTTGTAACAGAATGAACTTTTTGTAAGTAGTAAATCTTATTATCTTTTATATATACATCTTAAAGTTGAAAGTTTCAGTGTTGTTCAATTATAGCTAAATGGCATTGAATGGTCTAATTACAGTTGTAACCGACGGCGTTATAAATACACAATATACCGAAACCGAGAAGAGAAGTTAAAAAAGTTATCGCATTCAGTTTAAAAATGTGAGTCGAAGGTTGCAGTTGCATAGAAAAGCAGACTGTATTCTTGTCAGAGTGAATGCCTTACGGGGAAAACATGGTTGATGTAAAGGATATAAACGAAGAATTGTTTCGAACGCTGAAAACTTTTAATTCTTAAAAGACACTCATGTGCATGTGCACAAAAAAGAGCCACTGAAAACTTCTCCACACTACCTGCCCACACTGAATGCTACTCAGGTGAAATTCAGCTTGTGACTGACTTGCCTACAGCTTTCTACTCAGGTGAGTTTGCCCGCACGACCTTTCCTCAGCTTGCTATGCATGGAGACCCACATGATTCGAAAACGCCCTTTTATTCACCCAATAAGCACTTGCAACACGTTTGGAGCACAACAGAAAAATAAAAACTAACTCATATAAAAGTGATACCGAGGGTTTGATGACACAATGGTAATGGCGAAGCTAAAGCCCAAAGTACGACGTGGAGAGGGGTTTCTGTCGCACCTAAAACGAAGAAAAAAGACTATGTTTAAGTTTCAAGTTTACATAGACTATATAGAGCTATTGCTTATCTTTGTGTGTTTGTTTTTGTCTGTTGTATGTATATTGCTTTTGATTTGGATATCGGGGTATATGCCACACGTCACTTGTATCTTCTGTATGCGCACGAGCCTTTTAATTGAGCGGGTGCTTTGGACAAATAGGTGAGAACTTGTTGGCCCCTGGTTATTTAGGACTTGGTTTTTAATTAAAATTCCCAACGTGGCACATAGAAATTCAAATGTACTGGTTGGTTACACGTGCTTCTGAAGTTACAGATCGCTGACACTGGCACCTCAATTTTTTTCTTGTTTGTTCTTTTGTAAGTTAGTGCAACATTTGCTAAGTATGGTTACTCAGTGGAAGCACAGGCAATAGGCGAATCTTTCGTGACGTCATTTTTTACATTCTGCTTCATTAGCATACACTCTCAGGTAAGAAAAGAAACAAGATAAAATAAAATTGAATACAAAATTTAAGAAAGCTAGTCAAGGAAAATACTGGACTAAACTTTCTGTTCTGTGCATGCAATTTTAAAGAAGATATCGATGTTCATTAAAACTCGAAACAGCTGAGTGGCAAAATCGTTAATGAGCCATGCATTCTTTGTAAAATTTCCAGGTTTTAAGCACGCATCGTAAGAAAACTATTTAACATATCGGCTTCATATTTTTAGACGAAGCTAATTTTGTGAAGTTCTTTCAATATTTAGAACAAGCGATTTGGTAGCTCGAGTAAAAACAAGGGTATATATGCTTATGACGCAAAAAATGTAAACAAAGATTCGCCTTTGAGAGAAGAACTGTCAAATCCCTGATTAGACCCATGGCTCAGTCACGTAAGGTGTGGCGAAAGGAGGTCAAACAAGCTAAACCCTTCACCAGTCCCCAGACCGAACTCGCTCCTTAAAGTAGTCTCAAAAATATTGGTCGATAACGTTTTACCAAAATATTGGTTGGTTAAGTGTTCTTCCTACAGCATTTTGGTCTGTTGGATAAATATATACATAAGAGTTTTTCCAAAATATAGGTCCGTTGAGTGTTTTCCCCTAGATATCGACCTTTGGCTATGGGTCTTTTGGATGTCTTGTCTAAAATATTGGTCGGTTACATATTCTGTTTAAAATGTGCATGGCGTTTATTTGATAATGCAAAAAGAAAAAACTTCGGTCCTCTGGTTGAACTCCCCTTTATATCGGTCCCTCTGAATGTTCTCCCCAAAACGCAGTTTCCCTCACCTGTTTGAATATTACACGATTCTGTAGATGAAGTTAGCTAACGGACCGCCGACACCTTGCCAGCACAATGTGGAGTTTTGTTTGCCATATTTCTCCGGGTAAACCGATTCCTCCGGGCCACTGTAACACTCCCCGTAGAACTGGACGGCGAATGTCTGTAGAGGTATTGATTGTCGGAACACATCAGAAACTTAGTGGCAAAATCATAAGGCTAGATTTGGCCCAAAAATCGAGAAATCGAAATCAGCAAATAGAGAAAAAGGCGTTCTGACGTGGCAGTGAAAAAAAGAAAATTAGAAAAATGGAATGAATCAAACGTTAGAGGAACTTTGTGATATAAGACTTTCAGTATTTGTATAAATAAACGTCCTTTTTTAGCTGTTTTTCAATCTGCTGTGACAGATAATTACTAATAGTATTCAAGAACATACCTAAGTTTTTACACAGTGTGGAGGGGGTAGGTACGTTTATTCAACAGCAGTAATTTTTAAAGGAGTATTCCCCTTGTAATAACATAGTTAATTTGAGCTAGCTTGCTTGCTTAGCGGCTGTTCTCTGGGAGAAAGAACAGAGAAACATTCGGGGGGGGGAGTTTAAGCCTGCGTAGCAAGCGCAAAAGGGAAGTGGAAAGAAGGTGGGGGGGGGGGGGGGCAGAGAAGAGAAAAACGGAATAGAGGGCTGGGAGAGAAAGGGAACGGAGCTCCTTTTCCTTGTCTTCTTCCCAGTCCCCCTCTTCCGTTTTTCTCTTCCTCCCCCCCCCCTCCTATCCCCTTCACTTTTGCGCTAGGGGTTGATCATTAGAAAACTGATGGGAGGGGAGGGGGGAGGAGGGAAGTTTTCAGTTTGTAAGATTTTTTGCACTCGATGCTTACTTTTTTTAGTCTCTTAACCTTGCACTTATTTTTTTTATTTATTCACCTCACCTCCATAATCGGGTATCATTTTTCAGTAAGGCTCTACTCTGAGAACGAAGTACCTATTTGTCTTCGAACAATAACAGTAACAATAACTGACACTTTAACAGTAAGCTATTCTGTGTTTCTTTACGGCTTGTTAGTTTTAGGCTTAAGGTTTTGTTTATTCATATTGTGTTTTTACCCAATGCAATCTTTCGTTCTCAAAGTAGAGGGCGACTCTCATTTTTCTAATGTTCCCACCTTGAAGCCTCGTTCCTTCACCGCTCGTGCGCATCTGGCTATCGTCTTTTCCATGTGATACCAGTCAATATCTTCCCTGTAGTTTCCAATCTGGACCGGCACCGCGCGAGCTGACATTTTGTCTCTGTAGCAGCCCACAGCCACAACTGGTAAAAACAACAGAACATAACAAAGGACTACAGTCAACCAAAACACTTCGCGATGATTTGTAACTTCGAAGTGAAGATTTTGCAGCGTAATGCAGGCCCGTAGCCAGGATTTTCTATGGAGGTAAGATTTTCAAACAAGGAAAACAAACCAGTTGTTTTCACTGGCTTCCCTTCGTCACGGCAACCATGTAAAATAGTTAGGTATCAACAATTAAATATTTTTAATTCTACTATTTTTTCTTGTTGTATACCAATTTGTACTGATGATTTTACCGTGATGAAATGAAGTTTATGTAGGTATCACCAGAACCGGAACCCAATATTTAATGTTGAACGATAGGCCACGCAGGTGTTGAAGATACAAGGGTTTGATATTATCAATACTACCATCATCTTAGGTTTTGAAACATTTTGAATCTTTTATGATTCCATCTGGCGTGCTTTTTTTTCTTTTGGGAACCTGGGCACGCACCCCGTGCATCCCCCTGCCTACGGGCCTGCGATGTAATGTATTGAAACGTAATAAAATGTAATGTAATACAATGTATTGTATTGTAATGTAATGTAATATGATGTAATGTAATGTAATGTGACGTGACGTGATGCAATGTAATGATATGTAATGTAATGTAACATATTGTAATGTAACGTAACGTAATGTAACATATTGTAATGTAACGTAACATCAAGTTATTTATGTAATATAATGTAATGTTATGTATTGTACTGTATTGTGTTGTATTGTAAAATTATGCAATGTATAATGTAACGTGATGTAGTGTTATGTATTGTAATGCAATGAAATGTAGTGTATTGTAATGTAATGAATTGTAAGGTAATGTGTTGCAATGTAATGCAGAGTAAGGTATTGTCATGTAATAAAATGTAACGTAATGTAATGGAATTGAATACAATATGCTGAAATACACAGCAGTAAAGCTCTACTCTTAGAACGAAATATTCCATTGGTTGCAACAGTAACAACAGCTAATACATTTAAGCAATGTGATAACGTATGTTTATAATTACGGAAGGTCAGTTTTAGAGCCAAGGTTTGGGTTACTTGTATTGTTTTTATTAACAGGGATCTTTCTTTCTAAGAGTAGAGGTCGACTCTTGAAGTGTGGTGTTGTACAGTGTGGTGTATTGTACTGTAACTTTATGTGCTAAAATGATGTGTTGTGACGTATTGAAATGTAGTGTAATGTAAAGCGATGTGGTGTGGCGTAATGAAATGTAATGAACTGTACAGTGCT
Organism: Umimayanthus nakama; assembly: GCA_027574985.1. Classification (NCBI taxonomy): domain Eukaryota; kingdom Metazoa; phylum Cnidaria; class Anthozoa; order Zoantharia; family Parazoanthidae; genus Umimayanthus; species Umimayanthus nakama. The sequence goes on from JAOBRG010376701.1 coordinate 6,272, forward strand.
GTAATGTGGTGTAGTGCAGTACAGTGTAGCGTTAGGTAATGTTCTGTTTCATTTGGTTGGGCTGTGTTGTGATGTGTTGCTCTACACTTGATTTAACGATGTAAACGCTTGATTTAAATGTTGGTAATAAAGGTTGTTGTTGTTGAGTGTCTACGTCGAGATTGGTTCGTCTCGGAGACTCACTACATGGCCTCTCCTCAAAGTGAATATCGTCCAATCCAATGTCTCCTCGAAAAGACGGTCCACGCACGCCTTCGATAGCAACCTGGGACGAAATCAAATTTGAAATACTACTACGGTTTCAGTTAAAAGAACCTATGTAACGTAAAACCCCGTGATAAAGCTCTTGGGGTATGTTCCTGGTATTTTATGTGTCTGTGCTGATCATGATCACTTTAGGGTTGAAATAGGAACATGTACTAAAACCACATGTTTCTCAGGGACCGCGGAGCGGGGGGGTGGGGGGTGGGGCACGTGTTTTCCCAATGTTATTCAAACTCTAAAGAGTTAGTAAGAAAAAGTGTGCTTTATCCCCCCAAAATCGAGTCATTTTTGGTGTCCCCCTACCCCCTATGAATATGTAATTTGATTCTTTTAAGGAAAACGGCGGATGGTAGTCTTCTTGTTTTTAAAACAATATTAAATTAAATTAGATTGTTAAAACAATGTTGAAACAATATTAGAATGTTAAAACAATCTTTGCTCAGTCTTCCAGTTGTTTCCATTATAACTTCCCTTCTGAAGAAGGTTAGATAGTTGACTGAAACGTTGCGATACTTGTGATCTTAGTAATATTCGTACTGTTTTAAAGAACCTTGTTCACCTAGGCGTGGTTTGTTTTTGTTTTCATGCCCACTCCACGGAACGAAACAGGTGATTCGCCACTTAAAACATGTCAAACAGTGCCGGGAACGCTATAATAGACTGTTTGATGGTTAGATGGAAAGTAGTGGAACCAGGAATTGGAACAGGTTGTAATTTTTGTGAACGAAGTGATTTTCACGGCATTTTCGCGACCCGCTAAAATGGCGGATTTGAACTCATTACCAGGCCATTACCGTGAGGTGAACAAGGTTCTTTAACCACAGAATCATCACATTGATTAAGTTTTGAAGTTTTAATATAACTAAAACATGTCACCGTTTAATTAACAAAGCTACTTAAAATCATTTGCTACTTTGGAAAATTGCAGTTGATACTCATAACTTACGGCAACAAAATAAATGCAAATGTCTCCGCCAGTATCTGTGTCTTTGTCTGACTGTGGCATGGAGATCAGTTTCTGCGCTTGACTAAAATGTCCACGTCCACACCCATCTACTTGTCTTACAAAAACTCAGTAATACAAACAAAACTACCGTCATCATGAACAACGGTTTGCCTTTGACCTTGGAATAAAAACAGGCGAACTGAAAGCAAAACGAGTTTAAAGAACTTTGCTTGGTTCTGCAAAAACACAACGAACGCGCAGCGCCAGCTGCTGGATTTGCTTAAACGTATTCATTTGATATATTTTTTTAATTTTCTTTTGTTGGGCGAATAAAGTTCAGAACCAAACCTGGGCAAACAACTTTGAACCAAAAAGTTCAACCAAAAAATACTTCAGTCTTGTTATTTTATCATTCATTTGATAGACAGATGAAACAGGTTTACTATAGGACCCTAAAACGAACAAGCTTTTTTGAGGTAGAGTATCAAGTTTGGAGGAATGGGTCCAAGTTTGCCAAAAGTTTGATTTTCATACAAGGTGTCGGGAATACAATTTGAAAGCTGTGGCCAACAAAATCACTAAATACCTTTGCAATCTTTGATTTGTTTACTGCAAAACGCGCTGAGAAGTTGCAGCAATTACTTTTCTACGGTTTGGCAAACATTTTTGGCTTCGATGAACCGAACTCCGTATTCTAGAAGCGGCGGCCGTCTACCAAGTAGCGGTCGACCGAAACTTGAAGAGGCCAAATTCAACGCAGAGCTCCGAAGGTTCTTTTTGAGGAAAGGAAACAAGCAAATTTATTTAAGAATGAAATCCATGCCACGTGGAGAGGGTTGAAAACAAGTGGCTCTTTCGCAAGCGATTCAGCATTTGCTTTTTTCCTGCTCACGATGGAAATTCAAAGGCGACAAAAGTGAGCTGAAATCATCCGTTCATATTTACTTGTGATTGTTTTGCTCGGTTTGTTTGAGTAGTTTCAGATAATTTGTGAGCTCACTGCTTTTTTTCATCGCGTTACTACACATATTTTTTTATCGACAAGTAATGTCATCGAACTGAAATCCAGGAACACGGTCAAACACGACGGGCGACTCCCGATCGTGCGCGTAGCCTTGACACTCTGCCTTTAAGGCAAAAGAAAACTGCTTTAACAGTAGCACTTGACCAGCAGTCGCCATTCAGTTATCTAACCTGGTATTCAGTCGAGCTGGCAATTGTCACTTTTCCCAGAAGCCACTGGTCGCCTTTATCACCTGACTGGGACCAGACCTTTTCCAAGGAACGGTTTCCGGTTTTAATATACACATTCAGGTCACCGGTGGATGTTCCGTACATGTGGTACCAGAATGTCAAACATCGGCCACTCTTGGAGGCTGGGAACTTGCGGCTGAGTAACCTGGCCTTTGATCCTGGCTGAGCAGGGCTGGACGCTTCAATGAACAAGTAGTGACCTGTTTGGTGAATGGAGAAAATATTCAAGACAAATCAGGGCAAAATTCAACGTGCCGTTAAATCATGGTTAAAAGTCTCTCCCTACAGTTATAAAAGCCCCTGATTTTATGTAAATGTACTTGCTAGCAAAAGCAGCACAACAACAGCAGCGTCCTTGGATCCATACTTTAAGTTGCGATGTTTGAGAAATCAAAACTATTCTTAAAATATAATAAATGGATGCTGTAGTTTTCTGTCATTCAGTAATCAATTTTATGGAGATAAGTTGATCTGTTTTTATACAGATACAATTTTGTTTAACTACTTCAAAACGTTGAATCAAAAGTTCGCCATCTCTTGGTCTTAATTCCTTCCTTATTTGCTCAGTCTGAAACAAAGCAAGGTTTTGCAGTACTCACTGAAACACTTTTAATTAAATATCACGTTAATTTAAAAAAAAATTCCTAAAAGAAAATGATTCTCTACGATAACTTCCTGTTATTGCGTCACGCAACCTTTGTGTCCAAGCTAGAAACAATGAAGAAAGAACCTGTTTTAACGTTTAAAAACGTTTATGGGGTAGGGCTGTTTTTCCGACCTCCCTGCAACACATAAACGGATAACTTGTATTACCTGCATTCCAATAAAAATTGAATATCAATTACGAAAACTAATTTTGTTTGACAGTTTTTTCACAAATTGTTCTATTTTCTTGTTTTCCATTTTCTTCTTGAAAGTTTTTATCTTACTTGTGATTATATGTTTTCTGATAATTTGTAGACAATTTGCTGCAGTTTTGTTAAAATAACAAATTTCATAAAATAGAAGAAGCTTCTCTTTTTAACATAAAGGAAAGATGCAGCAAAACTTTAAAAAAATCAATATATTGCAAAATTTTCTGTTGTCGTTTTATACCTGAGCCGCTGGTGTGGTCAGCGGAAGGTCCCGTGGATCCACTGGGCGTGTTGCCCGTATGACGAATCCAGTCAAAGCCCTCCGAGTTGGTTGGGTCATTCTTCCAGTGACAAAATTTATCGTAATCGAATTCACAGTCGTCGGCTCCTAAAACAACAAAGTTTAGTTCTATCTCATCTACTAGATATACCGTATATCTGGCTGCATGGATTTTAATATCCGAATGGTCTTAAAAGTTTCGCTTTGTCATCACTGGATATTAACCTGTTACTAAGTAAGCGCATGTAGATCTCCAAGAACCCAGCCTTGATCTAACACCTATCCAATATTTGCGGTTTGAACCAATTAGCAGACACGTTGCAGGCTATCTGGACTCTGCCGTGTCGCAAGAGCTACGAGATATATAAATGCTTAAAAGAGGTTTGGGAGAGGATGGAGAGAAAGAGGGAGAGGAGGGCTTGGGGAAGTCCCTTACAATCGCAACAATCGAGAACTGGCAGTCACTTTTTGAAAAAGCAATCTAGATATACGTAGGTCTAAAACGGGCATCTAATACGTTTGTTTGTCTTTTGTCTGGCCTAACACACTCTGGGGTAAATAGGGGTGAAACTCGTTTACTCAGACTAGCATTGTTTTCCAAAAGACTAAACTCCAAGGGGCTTCATTTACAGACCTGTATTTGTTCTATTCCTAACAAAAGTTCTTAACTTTGTTTCATTATCGTTTAAAATCTAAATTAACCGAAATGAATAACTGACTGGTTTAAAAACGCCTCTGGGTTCTGATCAGGTTCTCTCTATTTTTATCAATCCTTGAAACATCATAAACATTTTACGAACGACCGCATTTAGTAAGACACGAGAAACAAAATCCATATTTTCAAGCGGTCAAGACAATAACTTTGTTAGTAAGATAAAACATAATAATTTTTGGAAAATCTTTGGTAATCGTTTCAAACTCTTTGGAACTTCAGAACTCGTCGCAAAACCTTTTTAGAAAAATACTTAGAACATAGTTTGGAAAATTCGGAAAGCTTATAAAATATTTTGAAGCAAAGATTAAGAGAGTGATGAGATGATTAATCTAAACCTTAAATATCCAAGCACCCACCGAGGCCACAGGACTTCAGCTTGCACCGTCCACTCTGCACTTTATCCCCAGGGCAGTCGGCGCCTCCGTGCTTTGGGGGCGGGTCGTGACATTGCCTCGTTCTGGTGTGAGTACCGAGGCCACAGCTCTTGTCACAGTTGCCCCAGTTTGACCACCGACCCCAGTGACCGTTGACTGGAGCTGAGGAAAGGAGCAGTATATCAGGGAATGACTCAGTTGAGCCTGTTGTCATCAGTGACCTTGATATATCCTACACTCACCACAGCCAGACCGTTCTAATAGTGCAAGTTTCTAGAAAAATTAAGGCCTTGTGACATCATGAAACCCACACACTCATTTACTCCATATCAGTTTACTGTTCGTCCCATGTAAGGGGTCGCCCATTTTTTTTTCATTATTACGAGCTTACAAAATGTACGCTGGGGGAAGGGGGTCCACGGTCAATGTACGCTCTTTCCAAAGTTTTAAATTGACGATATACGAGGGGGGGGGGGGGGGGGTAAAA
>JAOBRG010376712.1:0-11444 GCA_027574985.1 Umimayanthus nakama
TTCCCTCCAAGGGGTCATGTGACCCTTTTTAACCAATCAGATGGCCTAAAATGGCCAAAAAGCTAATTTTCAAATGTCCATATCTCTTGAACGAACAAAGATATTGGCCTGAAATTTTGGATTTGAACATTTGAGAATATGGTCGTTAGCTGGAATTTTTTTAGGACAAATCTATTTTTGAAATCGACCCTTTAGTACTACCGTAAAAAATGTACAGTAAATAGATGAAGCAAATCCAAGGGAAAGCACCTTTAGTTCAAGTAAGCAGGGTATTTGAGTTACCGAGAGTTCAAGATAAAGGAGTGTAACTGTGCATAGGGCGCGGCGAACGTAACCCACGCCTGTCGTAAATGACGTGATATTCGGTATACCTGTAACAATTAATCATTTGCTAATATACTATTACTATTTTTGATTTTATTATTTAATACTTCCATCATTATTATTATTACTACTTATTTTATTAAAATCAATGTTATCCTTATAATCATTATTATAATTATTATTAGTAATATTAGAAAATTACACAGCACAGTAAAACGATTGGATGACATGTCCCCAAATAAAACGTACACTGATAGGGCGCGAATGTAACCTATGACGCCTGTCTTAAAATACCTATATACTCAAAAAGTCAACACATTTTATCTTTTTTTTGTTATTATTATTATTTTTTTATTATTATTATTATTAATACTATTATTATTAATATTATTATTATTAAGAATATTGTTATTATTATGATGATGATGATGAAGATGATGATGGTGATGATGATGATGATGTGATCATCTCTATTATTATCATTATTATTGTTATCATTCCGTGAAGATGACTCGCCTCCTGTGCAGACAGCAGTGATCGCGACTTGATCTCCGTGGTGCCCGAGATGTGAGCCAGGGCAGCGGCTACTGCATCCAGGGCTCCTTTATTGTCCACCAGCTTAGCAGCCGCCCCACGAAAGTGCTCCAGCACCGAGTCGGGAACCTGGGTCAGAAAGCTGTTAAAGAGAACGGAAAATACTGGTGTAAGGGATAAAGCAAAATGTTGGTTTGCAGTAACACTACTCCGCCCTTGGGAGGGGGGGGGGCGGCTCTTGATGCGCGGCCATCTTAAATTAGCTCGCAATTTCAGACAATTTAAGGTAAGACTTTTCCTAAAATTTATTTGGCAATTTAGTGTTCAGGTAGAATTTAGGTTATCGGGTCGGATGTTGCCATGTATTATATTTAAAAAAAAGAGGTTTTGGCTGCATTGGCCTTATGCACAAAAATAAGGCGAAAATTATATAAAAAATGTTTCGTGGAGAAACGATGTCATTATGACGTCATCATGACGTCGCATTTGTATGCATCCTACTGTAATCAATTAGGTATTAACATTCTACCTAACCTGCAATTTTCAGGACCAATGCAAAAATGAAACAGAAATTTTTGCAGACCACATTAATAGGAGCTGGATGGTCTGGGTTTGGTATCCGCGCCTAGATGCCTACATGTAGTTACGAGATACTTGGGGATCTGGAAACAAGGTAGAAAACGCTGAGTTGAGGAAAAAAAAAGAATACTGTTGATATATAAAAAAGCTGTCGTTCGTGATGTAGTAACAAACTTACCGTCCCGCGTCTTCAGCTGATGCTTTGATGATGTCTGAAGGTTGTGGCGCTCCGATCCGTTTGAACTTGATCCCCTAGTTATAAACAGGTACGTTGTATTAGACTGCTTGTAATTGCAACTGAGGATGAGTTAGGGGAGGGTTGTGTAGCAGCCAACAAACTCTTGGACACTGAAATCAATAAACGGTAAATTCGTGTTTCAAAAGATCAAACTGCCATTGACCTAATGAGCCTGGAATCTAGTGTAAGTGGTTGGGTTGCTAAGCTTTTGAACAGTCAAGTCAGTTTATAACTGGTACACGCAAGTTCTCAGAAATCGCTTCTGGCCAGAATGGCCCTGCTCATTGATCAGAGCCGCTCAGTTTTCCTGCTCCGTATGGCTAAAGCGTGGACTTTGGGAGAATTGTTGCGGGAAAAATAAATGCACGCCCTGGACCTTTCTAAAACCAGTTATTCGCAGCCCAGTCAGACTGGACAAATGAAAAGCGGCCAAAGTAATTTAAATGTTTTCTTTTCTGAACATGTTTAATAGCACACAGAAATATATACAATGATATATATATAGCCATAGCTATAGGTCCAGTTTACTTCTAGACTGCAAAATAGTCCCTTCATTCGGCTGAAGTCCCAAATGGAATCAAACCGATGTTCCGAAAAAAGAGATGAAAGATACATTCCTGAACCTACAGCCATCAAGTTCTTGAAACTTGCAACATTCTCGGCCCGCGGACTTTTGTGGTCAGTGGACTACCGAAAGTGATGCCACTTGTCGTTGGATCATAAGACTGCGGCTGAGCCAATCAGTGTTTACCCTCCCCCCTGGTTCAGCCTGTTCCCGTTTAAGTTAGGTTCCGGTTCAGGTTTATTGACAGATTGAAGATTTCCATTCATTACAATTCCAGTGGCCTGCTTATAGTTAAAACTAATCAAGGGCAGGCCACTGGGTTACAATTAAGTTTATAAGAAATAAGTAAAGTATAATCAGTGACACGAAAGATAGCTTAATGAAAAGAACGAAGATAATGACAAAGGAAATCAAGAAATGTGTATAAAATGGCAGTGTTGTATGCACTAGTGCACTGCATATATTGTACTGTATATATGTACATATAAATATGGTATAGTTATCATGGAAAGCTGGAAAAAGTGAATAGCAAAAAGCATTCCAGGCAATCAGAGCAGAGGTTTACTGCTTGCTGACTAACAGTAGTCGTGTAACAATTGCATAGCCTTTTCAATCTCAACATAAGACTCCTCACCTTGAAGTATAGAAAATAAGGTGTTTTTCATTTTCTTTACAGAAATACATACATCTATCTAGTTAATTAACTAAGCACAAACGTTATGTAAACCAAAGGGCCGCACGAACTTGGCAAGGTTTAAAACTTACGGCTTTGCGTTCGACGTACTGCAGTTGGGATTCTTGCATAGGTTTGTAGAAAATAATGCAAATTCCTTCTCTTCCGGCCCGCCCTGTCCTTCCGGCCCGATGAATGTACGACTCCACATCCTATAGGTTTATAAATTTGTAGCTAATTAGTTATTAGTAAACAACTTCGCAATTCAATGTTTATGGTTGTAAAGAAGTTATAACAAAGACATCTATCTATCTCTATCCAAAGTTTAACCCTGGATGGGCTGTCTGAGATTTTACCAACTGCGCTAATCTCATACACGCGTCGAATGTTTTTGAACCTAAATACATTTGTAGTCTACTCTCTGGAAAACTAGCCGATTTGAGGTCGTTCCCACATACGGCCTGCATCTGCCAGTGACAAACAACTACGAGTCCCCTATCCTGGTAATGCGATTGATATTACATCGTTTTGCAAATCTTTAAGGCGCTTGGCCAACAATCGACAAAGTTGCTCTAACTGCTTACAAAATTCATTGTCAAAACAGCACCAGTAGGAAACTGTCTGTCTTGTCTTGTCCAGAAGGCAAAAGTGTTCATTAGTTTTAAGGACCTGAACGTCCAATTCAGATATACATTAAATGTTCATGCTTTAAATCTAAATTGTTTCTTCACTATTGTACCTTTTTTCCAACTGCTGACCATGCTGGTCATGTCTACATGGTACTTATTTAATAAAGAAAGAAAATGAAAAGGAAGAAAAAATATCGTGTGCTAAAAGATATTTCGAGAAAAAGGATTTTGAAGAAAGAGTAGTTGAGTGCAAAATGAGTTCCGCTGAAATCTCATGTCCACTGTGTCTGTATACCGTGAACGGTCCTAGGTTTTAGAAATAAAAAAATATTTTTGCAATAAAATCTTTCACAGACATGTGTTAAAATTTAAATGTTCTTGTTTTTGGCCGCTCCAAGAGAAGGTAATCTTAATGGGTTGGACCAAGTTAACATATCCTTAGACAATAGCTGCCTACCTTTGGTGGTTCGCATTGCACTACCAAGTCTACTTCCGGTATGTCAAGTCCTCTCGCGGCCACATCAGTGGCGACAAGACAGCGAAATCTGCCATCACGGAAACTCTGTTTGGTATAAAAAAGCGATGTGAGTTGAAAGCCTGGAACCATTTTTCTCAGATTGTGAATTCAATAAAATGTCTCGTTCGATAAAGATCTCAGCTGAACGATTTTTACATGGAACTACCTTTTTCTTAATATGACCTCAATACAATGAGACAGCACACATCCACAAAGATGGGCTAATACCTTGGTGGACGAGGCTTAGATCAAGATTTAGATTTCGAAAGGCGATTGCTTTAAGTATTAGAGCTAGCTTCCCTAAGTCAAATAACCATATCGGTTTGTTCTCTTGCCGCATTCTTATTGCTAGGGAAAACACCTCAAATTTCTAGTTTACGCAGGCAAAAAGGCAACATCTGCTGTTTGATAACCACATGTGCGGGTGAACAGCAAAATCTGACCTGCTTCCAAAATCCCAATCGCCAGAACTATCCTAGAAAGTTCCCCAAATTCTACGTTTTATTGATTTTTTCAACAGTTTTAGAGACCAAAATTCAGTCCTAACGACGTTACTATAACTAAAATTTACTTCTAGTTACTATAATGTATTAAGTCATTGGTCGAGTTTCTCGACGTTCTCATTGGGGAAATTAAAAGAACCCACACGCTTGTCGAGAAGAGTGGGCTAATGCCGGTGTTGTGGACTGTCACCTCTTCCACAACAAAGGGCCTGCTGTAATTGGAGAAACTTGTAGCAGTGTCCCTCCCCATTCAGGAAAAAAGCTAAATAAATACTTTTTTCCACTTAGAAACCAAATACGATTTAAAAAAGCATACCCCGTGTATCCACGCTGACTAAAACATTTATATTAGTATAATAGGAAGAAAACTAAGAGCAGGTTCTTTTGTAGCACAAACTTTTCACCCAGATTCCAAGAGTTCTTGGAGGGTATGCAAATCTGTCAGTTCACCAGTCTTCGAAATATCTTTATATGGCGACAATAAACTTGTGTATAAACTAGACAAACCTTCAGGGTGATCTCCCGCTGTTTCTGAGGAATGTCCCCATGTAGCACTTGTGTTTCCTGGAAAATAAATAACAAAAAACCTTCTTGAAAACGATAATAGGGAGCTTAAGCAGCCAGGACGGGAACGTCGACGAAAACGGCTGCTGAATATTTAACTTTCCGTTTTTCGTTTTCTTGTTCGTATAGCTCGTGCGTTTCTTTTCCGTTTTGCCTGAAGCTGTGTGAACATGAAAAACCAGAAGCGTTGTTTTTAAAGCTGCATGAAAGGTTGAAACGATTCGTACTCTAGCGTTCACGTGCTCTACAAAACTCGACAATGAAGGTTTTCACGTTCTGTTTCTAAGGACGACGGCGGAAAAAGTGGCCAGGTGGTTGCATTCCCACGTGCAGTGATTGTATTCTGCAACTAAATTTATTGTTTTGTAACGTTTTCGTTGACGTTCTCGTCCTCGTTGCTTAAGCTCTCTAATAACAGACAAGAGCTTACATTAATGGAGATAGATCGACGCGCTTGCATTTATCAAAGTACCACAATATCAAATGCTTTGCGCAGACGTCATTGCTATAATCACCGCTAGAACCGTACAGCTAACGAAAACTATGATCCAAGAAAACGCAAATCCTAGATCGCAAAGCGCGATGGGAGCTCAAATTAAGGTAACCGTTCACGTTGGAACGAATCAAAACTTCGAAACTTAGATTTTCGCAGACTGTAAATATACACGAAATGAACTTCTAGTAAACGTCCAATAGTTTGCGAGAAATGACGAACGAAAGTTTTTACCGAAAATATAATTGTATGACACGCGGTGTACTTTGGGAGTGAATTTCTCGAGACTTTTTTTGGCTAAAACTATAAAAATGCAAATCTCATGCTGTCAAATTTGGCAAGTTGACGAAATAATAGCCGAAGATGAAAACCGTCCTGGCGAATTTTGAAATTCCGCTCCAATAATATTGACTCAAACAGGGCAATTTTGTATGCTGCAAATGGGGAATTTTCTTCAAATACCTGCAGAAAATTTAAAGACGCTTTCATCAAAAATCGCCAGGACGGAATTAGAGTAAAAATTGTGCTAAATCTCACAAACAAACTAAAATTGGTTGAAATTGAAACTGGCAGCCGCATTGACATCTTATAGTGAAAAAAACATTTTGAATAATGATGCTCGCATTCGCTTATAAACCAAAATTTTTTAACATTTTTTTCACCATCAGCTAGATAACTTCATAAGCTTTCCGCTGATATATAGGTTTGCGGGTAACCGATGCGTATCAACGGGGTCGTCTTTAACTCTACGAACGAAAGACTCCATTGGATAACAGACAATATGAGTAACCCAAACACTACTGTTAAAGAAAGAAAGAAAAAACAAAGAAAGCGTGTTCGTATAGTTAAGCCTTACTGTATCAACGAAGTTACACACGGAAAACTGAAAACACGGTTCAAGGTGAACGGTAACGTTAAGATACTACCTGACCTGTTTTAACACGGAGTTGAGCACCAGCTCATTCGCTTCTTTCTTGGTCTCTGTGAATATCATGGTCCTGCCATGTGCTCCGCAGTAAACCTGGAATACAACCAGTTGTGATAGGTCCACTAAGGCGTTCTTCGCTCCAACAGTCTCTTTAATGATTAATGTCGCCATCAAAGAAAAGGGGAAGGCGTCGCAGTTACAATTATCGGGAGCACTAAATGTGTCGGAATGTTTGAAGGTTGTTCAACAAAACTTAATCGTCACTCCACTATATAGCATAACAGGTGTAATTAATTACTTGTTTAACCCTTAAATTGGCAGAGGGAGGGGGAGGGGTTCGTTGAACCTTCCCCCATTGGTTTTTTTTGTCCTAAATTTTTGCCCCTTGAACAATTGCCAAACGCTTTTGCATTATAACTGTTCTTCGCTAATGAACAAAATCTTTTGAAACTAATTAAATGACGTCATCATTGATGACGTCAACATATTTAATGCCCGAAATCAGAATTTGCTGTCAAACTTTCGATTTTTAGAATAAAAATGGTTAAAAACTAGCACTTTAATCAAATTTTTCTACTTATTTTGTAGTTTTGGTATATAAGTAATTGTTTTCTAGCTACTTCCAATAAAATTCCTTGTTTTTAAGCAAAATCTCAAAAATCGAAAAGCCAAGATGGTGGCCATCTGCGGCCAACTTGGATTTTGTTTTTGTTACAACGCCAACAACGGCTGATTAAATGATAATTGTTACTGTGCAGATTAATTAGTGGTTCATACACTAATTGCATGCCAAAGGGTATGTGCATATTTTTAACCGTTCAAAAATCTTGGGGGGGGGGGGCGGTTCAACTAACCACTCCACCCCCCTTGCCTTTATATGTGTGGCCAAACTTTGACTCGTGGTACCACGAGTAATAAACTTTTAAATTTAAGTGCCAAACTGAATTGATCAGACGTCAGGAACGCATAATCTGGGCACTGAACATGACATTAACCCGAAACACACAAGCAAACGCTTCATAGCGAGTCTTGAACGATCTATCAAAGCGGTTATCTTTTGGGTCCAGGTACTTGACAAAAGACCGAAATTTAATATCATGAATGAACGAAAGCCATTCCGCAGAGTGTACAAACCTTTTATCAATTCAGCTTAAAATTCAGGGTTTGTTTCACAGTTTCTCAGAACACTGATGAAGGCCGCATATAGGTGACGAAAAACTCGGAATCGTTTTTACTGGTAATATTTTTAAAGCAATTTCAAGCAATGTTTCAACCTACATACAAAATAAAATAGGTTTTTTTTACAGATCAAGCTAGTTCAGTTATAAACTTTATTTATTCAAATTAATATTAATAAATTATCATCTAGGGCGACCTACCTGTACTACATCTCCAATGGTGGAGGCTCGCGAGTGGTACTGGCATCTTATGGCCATGTGCTGTAGAAACAGAATCGTAAGAAGGCTCCGTTTAAAGAGCCGTAATTTATAATAATTTACAACGCACTTCCCATCTATTGTCTGCATCCTAAGGATAAGTCTTAAAGCAAGTGTACACAAACGCTTCTCCGTCCTCCGCCCCCCTCTCTCCCCCCACAAAGATGATTAACTACGAAGTAGAGAGCTGTGACAACGTGGACGGGATAGTCAATAGGAACGTTAGAAAGCAATATGTTTCATTTTAGAACACAACGTTTTCAGGTGGGAATGCAAACAAAAACTGAAAAGAGCTCTCAATTCTGGGGTTTTGTAGAGAACGTAAACAGTAGAGAACGAATCTTTTCAATCTACATGCAGCTTTAAAAACAAAGCTCCTAATTTTTCAAACTCACACAATTTCAGGCAAAACAAAAAAGAAACGCATGAGTTATACAAACAAGAAAAGGGAAAACGGAAAGTTAAAAACACAACAGGCATTTCCGTTGACGTTCTTGTCCTCTTTGATTAGAATTGTTGAAATCATGACGGAAAAAACGGTCTCGGAATGGCAGCCATCGTGAAATTCCATTCGTTGTTTTTGCAACACCGTAAATGCTTAAGCTAGCGGTAACCCTCCCAATTAAGCGGCTCCTTCTACAGAATTTGATTATGACCTATTAGCAGTAAGAAATGGCTTGAAGTGTATTCGTTTGTGGAGCTCAGTTAAGGCCCGCGCTTGAAACAAGTTTCAGAGATTCTTACAGTACGCAGTACCCTGCAACCTAGTATTTGAACATTTTGATAGCTGGAGACAACTTAGACACTACTCCATTTTGAGCGTAAATCTCATAAATTATGCGGTAAACGAACGTTTAGCTTCAAGAGAGAGATGACAGCCCCCCTCCCCCAACACACTCAAAAATAAAAGCCGACAGCAAACCCTTCGAACAGTTTGGCTTTTAACCAACAAAGTATGTAATGGCAGGTTTTTCGCCCATTTGGCTTGAATAGAGCGGACGATTCGAACTGGTCAGCCCTTCTTCAGAACAGTTTCTGACCCTTCACCGAGGGCCGACGCTCGAAATGTAAGTTTTACGCCAAACCTTACAAGCGACAAACATAACAGTTAGAAAGATCCAAACAGAATCTGAGAAAAAGAATTGAGCCGTGAAACGACTGAGCAGCGGCAGTTTGTTCGTGTTCGTGCTGTGTTCGCCAAAACGTTTGAACATGTACATATGTACCAACTGTGCTCGCGCTCGTTACGATCAAAATCGGCGCTGAAACCGAAGTAGTTAATCCAGCTTACCAACTGCCATGTCTACCGTCGTAGAGCAAACTCTTGTCTTATCGTAAGCTCCCTATTATCCTCCCCGTACTCCACCAAGTACGTAGCTCTATCGTCTCTTATTGTCATAGTTCAACAAAGCAGCTCTTTTGTATTTGATTGAATACAAGTTACACTGTACCTCGCCCCAGGGATGACTCGCCCCAGGTCTTCTCACCCCACTTGCTAGTCATGTCGCTAGTCATGTCTCCACTTTGAGAGTTTTCATCAAAACCTAATCTTCAACTCTAACTGATTTAATGGCTTCAATAAGAATTGAAAAGTTTCTTCTTGCGGTGAAATCGATCATGACCCAGAGTAAATTGATTTGACATTCGCCAGCAGCCCTTCTAGCAGGCAACAAAACGAAAATGTGCTAGCTCAAACGGCTGGAACTATAGAACCACTTATAAGCAACTGTGATTTGGGTTGTGTTTTGTTTTGTTTTAAGGTGTTAATTAATTATTTTTATCATTATCACAGGGTTGCCACCTTAAACAGGATGTGAAACTCAAGGACTTTTCCAGGACTTTCCAGGAACTTTTCTAGCAATTTCAAGGACTTTCGTACCAAATAAAATAAACGATATTTAAACAGTTTTCTTACCCTGTATGCAAATTCTGCAATAAGCTTTACAAGATAGATTCTGGGGTAAAATTCAGCCACTGCTTTTATTTTGAAACATTGTTATATTGAAGACTGAGCTCCCATTATGACAATTTTGATTATTTTTTTTCGCTTAAAGGTAATTTTTTTTCCCCATTCCAGGATTTTCAAGGACCACAACCCAAATTCAAGGATTTTCCAGGGCCTGGAATTTTCTTTTACCACTTCCAAGACTTTCCAGGATTTTCAAGGACCGTAGCAACCCTATTGTCAGTTAGCCAATCAGAGAGCCGCCTCTAGCAGCTACTGGTGGACTCTCTACCTGCACAGTAACAGCGGTGCGCAGCTTCTGGTCTCCAATCAGGTCGACCAGCTTCCTGTCTTTCTTCATGTACTTCTGAGCTGTTTGCCTCACCCAGATGGGTAGGGTCGCAGAGAACAGCAGCGTTTGGGGCTTCTCTTCGCGATCTGTGAATCAAATCAATACAAGAATATTTACGTACATACAAGTGAACTAACAAGTGACAGAGAATAAAAGGTAAACCACTTATGGGATGGAAAAATGACCTGCAAGCATTTTCTTGTTGCTCAGATTTTTTAAGATCTTCTCTCGTTTTTCCAAACATTTCTTTTAAAACGACAAGAACAAGTCTTTATTTGCATTTAGTACTACAAGTTTAACACAAACAAAGATTAAAACAAAGCTGAACGTCAGTGGATTTAATGTTGTCACTGTTTCTATTGTTTGCGAGTCGACCTTCTCCAAAGTTTAATGCCTGCTGATAGTTTCAACTGTGATCGTTACTTGTACCTTTAGAAAACGAGGCTGCGATGATCTCCTCAACCGACTCGCTGAAGCCCATGTCCAACATCCTGTCTACTTCATCCAGAATTACATGCCTGGCAGAAAGCAGAGACCAAAAACACTTTACGCATTGAAGGTATCACACTAAAAGCCGTACTTTGCATTTCAAATCCGTGCTTCAAAATTATCGAACAGTTTACGAATTATGCGTACACAACCACGTGCATGTAGCTACATAGACCCGTACGTACTTTTCCAGATGTAGTGGGTATATAGGTTCTCTTGCACAAGAGTAGATTTAAACTAGGTAAATAACATTTTTATTAACACTACTGTACATGTTTTAGATCTGGATGTGATTAGTTAATTATTAATGTATTAGGTTAGGAATTTTTTCTGTAAAACTATTAGTTTTATTGATTTGTCATTAGGCAAGGTACATATGGAATGTTTTAAGTACATTACTCTCGTGCTTAGAATAAATGGGGAGTCAAACTAAACGGGGGGGGCTTCAAGGACTTTGAAGAATTATTAAACGGGGAGAGGGTCAAAATTAACGGGAAGGCGGGAAAATATAAAGATAAGGTACGCTAACACCAGTATTCTAGAATATTGCGGAGCCACTTATACAGTACAGTCTGGAGGTAACGTAACGTGCCTCGCGAGGTCGAGTCAGCGAGGCAACGAGGATCCCGCGAGGCAAATATGCAAAACGTAAACAAACTGGATAAAGAATCGAGT
>JAOBRG010376723.1:0-11444 GCA_027574985.1 Umimayanthus nakama
CCACCCCCCCCCCCCCCCCCCCCCCACCTGAGCCTAGGACACCGAATTGGAATTGCAACTAAAATGAGTATTGATATTGTGTTTGAAATCAATACTATCTGTTTTACAATTTAAACTTATAGTTATAACTACAAAACTGAAAAGAAGATAAGCAAAAGTCATATATTCGAGTGAATGTGAATTTAGTTGAACATACTCAGTTAAATGTTTAGCTTGAATTATGACTTTTAGAAATGTTTACATTTGTTTTCACGTTAAACGGGGTGGCAACGCTGGGCCACCATATACAAGCTACTCACTAACCTATAACACGAAACAATTTTTTTTAAACTATGCCTGCAATGACTGTTATCATGTTTCTTTGTAGTTATATAATACCACTCTAAATAAGCAAAAACATTTAGCTAAGACCTTTATAAGCTTCAGTGGTGGCACGACTGGAGAAATTTGATAAAGCAGGGGCCGCGAGCAAAGCTACTTCGAAAGTGAGGGCGGGGAGAACATTGCCAAGCAACTAGATTGGTTTGGCGGCATGTTCCCTCTGGAAAGTTTTGAAATTTTAGTTTCTGGAATTGTTAGATATGCGCCGAAATCTTTAAACTATGAAGAAAGACATGGTCTCGGGGGAAAGTAGTTGAGATTCTAGTTTAAGCCTCGGAAGTTGCTAGAAATGCAATGAAAGTTGTTACGTGTGTTTAGAAAAAGTGTCAAAGTTTACCCGAAATACGTAATCGTTTTGCAGTTTCTAGTACCAAAACAAGATAACAAAGGTATATGTAGAACGGCGCGTAAATAGAACTGGGCAACATGACAATAGTGTTTTCTTTCTATTGTGTTCGTTTAACAGCGTATTCATACTTATAAACTGCTTCCTTTATACTCTTCTGAACTGATCTAGTTTGGTTAAAGATAACTCGTTGTAACGATGTCCAGTCTAAAAGCTCTTTCTCTCTTATTTTACCTGTGTAAAAAAACTTGAGCAAAAAAAACGTGTAGGATTGAAGCCTCTCGGCCCCTCCTTTTCCGCGGCCTTTCCTGAGTGGTCTAATTAGTGCAAATGTTGTTCATCAGTCCTATGTTTGTTGCCCATCGCTTCTTTGACAAGCCACAACCACAACGACTGCTTTATTACACACGCTTTTTTATCAGAACAAATTTACACAGGAGGAATCCCACAGCGGTGGTGCAGCAGTTAAGTATGTCACATTACTGAAAACACTAATGACACACGGCGGTGACAATTGCTACTAGTGTGACATCGGTGGTAGTGACGGTATTGTGACAGCGAAGACAGCAACGCTAGTGTGTCAGCATTGTAAACTGACAACGGTGCAACAACGATGACAATGACAACGCTGCTACATTACTGCATGTGCACACTAGTGTGACAGCGGTGACAACTGACAGCACTGTGAGAGCTATGTTCACACCTGTGTAACAGTAATGAGCACATTACTGTAAAGGTAATGGCAACTGACAGCGTTGTCACAGCACTGTCAGTTTTCATCGCTGTCACGCTAATGTCACATCGTTTTCTCAGCACCATCACTACCACTGCTGTCACAACGCTGCACTCGTTTTCGCTGTGACAGTCACAGCGCTGTGCACATCGGTGTCTAACTGCTGTGGCATTCCTCCTGTGTATAAAAACAACGAGGCTCGATTTTGGCCAAAAATTAAGAACCATGTAAGCACAATCCAGGTTGGGATGTAAAATCATAAAAGTAAAGTTGACTTTTTTTAAAATAAAATTGTATTATTTTTCTAAAACTTGACTGTATTGTGCGTTGAAGCAACCCCAAAATGTTGAGATCGATCGAATTTCCATTTTAATTTGTTGGGCTTGATGATTACAAGTTAGGTATATTTATTTTGTAACATTTTAGGAGTTATTTCTTACTGTTGTTGTTCTTATGAGTACTTTAAAAATAAGAACAGCTTAAGAACAATTGAGGCTGAAGTTTGCTCAAAAATTAAGAAAATTGAGGCTCGGCCAAAATGTACTAGTTCTTATAAAAAAAGCGTGTAGTTGTTAGAGCTCTGTCGTTACCTTCCCATACTGGAGCTTACTGGAGCGGGAGAAGAATGCGGCATTTTAGTTTAAGTGAGATAATACATTTAACTACATGTATGCGGTACTCACATCAGTCTTGGCTTGCTCTGCCGGCTGGTTTTCTTTGTCTCTCGGTGTTTCCCAAAAGTCTTTTGATCGCTTAAGTTGCTGCAGTAAAGCACAGTAATAAAAACTAGTATCTCAGATCAACATTGCCACTGGCAGAAACTTATAGGTATTTGTAGGTATTAAAGTATACATCACTGAACAAAACCAACCACAGTGGGACGAGGGTCAGGTGCAAGCTAAGCACTTGGGTGCAAAAAAATTTACTTACCTTTCTTTTAAGAAACGCTTCAGCTGTAGCTTTGGAAGCAAAGAATGTGCTGTACTCGAGACGACTCCACAACGAGCTAAAGTTCTCATCATTCTGCAGATTCAATCAGATTAAATTGTTGTAAATTAGGTGCCTTACTCGAAATCCGCGTGTGTGGTTACTGGAAAATTCGAGTAGGGTTCCACAGCTCTAAGAACTCAAGTACAGTACCGTTTTAGTTCGAAATAGCCGATGACGGTTCTAGAACAACAATAGTAAATGCTACGTTGAAAAAAAACAGCTACAAAATTTTGTGTGGGGTATATTTTTGTGTTATCATTGTTCTTTAATTTCTTGCATGGTTTTCATTGGCTTTCGCTGTTCCTTTCTTTGATTCCATGCAAATGTATAAAAATGACATCAACGCTAATTGTTCAACGTCAAAATACGTTTTTGAACACGAACTGTTGTCCATTTGATCTTATATCTTTACTGCCCTTTATAAAAAATTCTGCTAATGCCTATGACAACTGTTTCGTCACTTTTAAGTTAACAGATTAATGGTAAGCAAGGTCGAGAAACGTTACAGTGTAGTTACAAAAACGAGAAGCGTTACAGTGTAGTGAATAAATCTGGGTAAAAGCACAGTAGAGGGGTCACACTTAAGTTTATGTGAAGCCAAATGTAGTAACTCACACCAAGTATAACACATTTTGCCACTAATCTTAAAGTGTTATACCGTGGGTATTGCCAGTAATTGGTAAAAATGGAGAGCAAAAAGGATCAACTTCATCTCTTGTAAAACTCACCGAACAGTCTACAGCTTTGACAATGACTTCTTTGAGCATTTTGCACGCACTTGTTTTCTTGCGCATCATTTCTGCACAGTAGCGCAGAGTCTTCATAGGTAAATAGCCGTCTGCAACTGGTGTCGAGATGGTTTCAGCAAAGTACCTCCATATATATGGGACGTCAAGTTCAATGTCTTCCAAAAATTCCAAAACACTGTGCACACTAAAAAACAAGTTACAAAGTCTCAATCGGTCAATTGCAACGGCTCAACAACTTATTACAGCAAAAATACAACTCAAAGACCGTAAAACAGAGGGGCACAGGGAGCTACTTCTTTTCAATCTTGTTGGATGCTATCAGTTTTTGACTTAATGTTACCATCACCTTGAGAGGTGTCCTCAATTTATTTGTATTTGTGTTTTAAGGGCCATTTTAAATTATCCTTGTGATAGTAAGTGTTACCCTTTTAGAATAAAGTTGTTATTATTATTATTATTATTGTTATTGTTATTATTATTATTAATAACTTTGTTAATACGCATTGGACACCTGCAAACCTATGTATTAGTCCGGAAGCCAAGTCACCAAAAATAGGGTTTCGTACAATGATCGAGTCAGAAAAGGTTTGATATTGGATTTTGGTAGAACAAGACCTACTGATCAATGTCAGGTAGTTTGTAGAGTTGAATTATGGTATAGGTCACGAGTTATGCGGGTATTTTTATGCACCCCCCTGAAATTCATGGAAAAGAGGCTCATGCGTTTGACCACTGATAATGATTGAACTTAACGTTTATTTTGACGGTAGACTTCAAATATGGTTACATCTTTTTGTTGCAAATCCCAATCATGGGGGAAAACATGCAAGTTGAGGTCACGTGAATAGCACGTGACTACCGAAAGGCAAAAAATAGCATTTCATTGCTATAAATAGTATTATAAATGTCATCATTACCGTAACTTTAAGAATTATCCATCGATATTCTGCTATTTTCATGAAAGGGGTGTACATTTCACAGTTTCAGCCAAATTCTCGCCTACTGAGCCTCAAACATTGAAAGAAAAACCATTTTTGTATCATTTACGGATCAACATGAAAACGAGGCTCAGTACAGTCACGACTCTTTGTGGGTGTTTGTTAAGTTGTTAAGTTTATTTTATGTATTTTTATATTCTGCAAAATTTTAATTAATATTTTGATCCGTTCCAACGTGAACGGTAATCTAAATCAGAGAAAACTTCTTTAAACGGCAGCAACACGGATTCGAGAAGAAGTGTTCGTCAGTATAAAGTATAGTACAACGTAGTCTTTGAAGGCATACTCGTATACAAAAAAATCTTGCAAACCTCCAAATATAAAAGTTGTTCCCTTCCCTTTTAAACGCATATTCAAGCTAGCCTGAAGAAAAGTTTATGTTCGTTCGAAACAAAGCGCTAAACACCACTGGATCCGCCCCAGCTGATGACTAGCGAATTTCGAGCCAAAACAAACGTGAAAAACATCATAAACATCGAGACTCTTACCTGCCAGTTGATGGCTAGCTCAAAACACGTACAGAAATTAGTCTGTAGTCCATGTATTTGGGTATTAATTGATGTAAATTTCATCGTACCTACTCGATTAGAAACTAGTTGCAATATAGCTGAAAATGTAAAGATAACAACAAAACTTTCATCGAAGATGATTTTTGAATAATTCTAATAAATAATTGGAATTAAAAGACACTAACAATGAATTATTCTAAAATTTTACTTTACATTACTTACCTCAAGGCAAAAATTGGAGTAATTACTGCACCACTTTTGAGCAAGGCACTGAAGAGCTGTCCAGTAGCTTGTCTGTCTGAGGGTCGTAGCGTATAATCAACTGAGATCTCCATTGCAGTTGACAACAACACAGGTTCCTTTCCTACCTTTTTGATGTCTTTAAAGCTCTTCACAGCTTTCTATCAACGACACAAATTTTAAAACGAATGAACTCAAATCACCAATAAGGTATTTATTAATCTATCATAAAATATCTACGCACCGAGACAGCACTGCTGGTACGCACCCTTAACAATGCACAATGTCAAATACCGAACAGAGATCTGAAAGATCAATTTTGAAAGTGAAAATTTATAAGTCGATTTGAGGTATATGAAAAAGGCTGTTTTAGTATAGCAATCTGTACATTGCCCAAACTAGAGACTTATTGACTTTCCATTTTTTCTATATAATTCAATGACCGTATATATTTGTTTATCGTTTGTAATACAGTAAAAATCCGCGAGTAAGAGACTAATTTTTGAGAACCTGTTAGGCTAAAACTTGCAGTTAGCCCTCCCTCTTTATCAGAACCTCTTTAGCCAACAACTTGGAAACAGGTTCTTATTTTCTAAAATCTTGTAGTCTATAATCGCGTAGTTTTCGGGCAGGCGGCAGTCTTTCTCCTCCCCTCCCCCACACCCTCCCTTCCAGTTTTTCTCCTCTCGACAGAAAACGAATTCCCTTTACCGAATTTTCCGTCTTTTCACAAGACCGCCAGCTACGCCGGCGCAATTTTCCCTTTCGTAAACGGTAAAAAAAAGAAGAATTACCGTATTTCGAACCCGTGATCGCTTTTGAGTCTAGTTTTAAACACTACCACTACGCCAACAACCTGATTCGGTGCCGTTCACATTCTTTTTACTGTATAAATATTACAAACGGCATCGACTGTTGCTGGAAATGGCAACGACTGTTCCAAATGGCAACGACTGTTCCAAATGGCAACGACCGTTTACGAAAGGGAATTAGCTACGCCGGCTAGAATACCACTAAAAACTCTCTAATAGCAATGTAAAGTTTTCTTCAAAAAATAAGAATATATTAAGAACCTGAATACCCTAAACTTGTGTTAATTACCATTAATGTAAGAACCTGTTTAGGCTAACTAGGGAAAATATAGGTTCTTGCTCGCGGGTTTTTTTTACCGTATTTTTTGCATGTCTTCATACATTGTACATTTTAAGGATATAAAAAATTAAATTAGAGTTGCCCCTTTTTTTGCGGGGCCCTACTGTTAACTCCGAGCTAAAACATTAGTGTTTTTATATTGTTGCTGTAGTTATTACTATTATTACTATTAATACTATTGTTTTGTTTCTTTAGTAGTAATGATGATTTATTGAAGTAACACATTCGTAATGTATTTACAAAGATAATTACTACATAATAGTTACTGTTATGTTGACTTAAATATTAGAACGTCGATAGCTACGCCAGCTCTGAAGGCTCAGCTAACAATCAGAAGACGATGGTGCGCCTCCTACCCCTACCCCTGTCAATGTTCCGTGTTTAAAGGTTTCTTGTTCTCCGCAGCCTTTTAAGATGTGGCATTGAGGGTTCTGTTTTAATAAACGAGTGCTCAGAAGATCGTACTCATTCCCATATTTTAAAATATTGTAGGACTGCCACAAACCGACTTCCTTGGGGTCGTTTGTACACAGATAGAGCAAACCTATGTTAGTTTAGAAAACTAGAGCTCTAATGACCCATTCGAAGGCAAAATATTACTAAGAGCCAAATATCTTTCTTAGCCTCTAGTTTTATGATCTCCGGTGCCCGAGATAACCCTGCCCCTCGAGACAACTTCGCGCACTGTTACTTAAAGTATGGGCATGCAACTGGACTTTTTATATAGGTCGTTGGCAAGGTCAAGTTCTACAACTCACAAAGTTGCGGACCACTGAATGTTCTAAATACGAATCGGGTGCTAATATGAGAAATTTTTTTCTCGAGACGGGTTCAAGATCATCGTATAACCGGTTCGCAACTCGGGAGAAGGATTGTGTTGGGCACCCAAAACCATAACAATGTACTGAGCTTAACAGTATTCTGATTATTATTAACAGCAAGGGTGTTTAATATAAAACAGGGTAAAGTTGAAGTTATGCTCCGAAGCCCCAACTGCTGAGCTCTGTGGACTTTGAAAAAAAACTTCAGAAAGCTTTTGAAAATTTTGAAAAATCGGAAGTTTTCGAAAAGTATTCAGACATTTTCAGAAATCTTCAGAACTTGTTGAAAACCCCGGGCACAGGCGATGGATAAGAGGTTCTGGCCTCACATTCCTCTGCTCGGCGCACTTTCGGCATCTGTTAATCATATCTTGGATTTCTCTGCTCAAACTTGGCCACCAGACAGATTCTTTCGCACGAGAACGACATTTGGCGATTCATTGGTGCCCTTCATGAAGACGATCTAATATCTCAAGCCTCATGCATGATGGTATAATGAGTCTAGAACCCTTCAGAAGTAGGCCTTTCACCATGGTGATCTCACCTCTAGCTGCCCAGTATGCATTAAGCACACCTGGAAAGTTCCCTCTCTCTGGCCAGCCGTCTTTGCAGTAGGCTGCAAGCTGTCTGCAGACTTCATCCTCTCTCTTACGCTCTCTAATCTCATCCAGGCGCTTATCACTAGCAGGAAGTTCAGCCAGAACACTGTCCATATAGAGCTCAATCTCTTCGTCTTGGAGGCCATCATGCTCTGACTGATTCAGTGGCGCACGCGACAGTGCATCTGCAACAACTAAGCTCTTACCTGGCACATGAGATATCGTATAATTGAATCGCAGCAGTCTCATACGCAGACGCTGAACTCGTGGTGGGAGCTCATTCAGATTCATGGAGCCTATTAAGGAAACAAGTGCTTTGTGATCAATTTCGATGTTGAATGTTTTACCAATAAGATAATCAGACGGTTCTTTCTCGACCTAAGCATAGCGCCGTTCTGTCTCCGTCATGGCTCGGGAAATGTACGAAACGGGTTTCCAGTCCTCCTCTTCCTCGTCTCTCTGAAGCAAAACTGCTCCAAGTCCATATGACGAACGCATCCAATGAGACCTTGGTTTCCTTCGCTGGGTCATAAATAGCAGGAGTTGGTGCCACACTGAGGGAGTCCTTGATACTCTCAAATGCCTGGTGCTGGGTCTCACTCCACAACCAAGCACTGTTCTTATTGAGCAGATCTCGTAAAGGCTTGGTTAAGTCAGCGAGGTTCTCAATGTATTTCCTCACCTGATTAACCATACCTAAAATCTCCTCAACTGTTCCACGTCGGTTGGCGTGCTCATGCCGGTAATTGCCTCAACCTTTCTGGGATCAACTTGTACACCATCTTTGCCCACTGACATTTCCCAGGTATTCAACTTTGCTCACAGAGAATTCTCACTTCTCGGGGTTTAGGGTAACGTTAGTTTTCTCAAGGCGATTTAACACACTCGCTAATCTCTCATCATGCTCTACTTGATCTGCTCCAAACACCAGAATGTCGTCTACCTGAAACGCCACCCCAGGTAGCCCCTTGAGAATTCTCTCCATTACTTTCTGAAAATGTTCGGGTGCTGAGGAAATCCCAAAGGGTAACCTTGTGAAACAGTACCGTCCCCAGGAGGTAAAAAGGTAGTTAGCAATTTGGAATCTTCGCTGAGCTTTCTACGCCAAAACTCACTATTGGCATCTAGCTCGGACACAACATTAGTCCCTGATAGCTTAGCAAGTGTTTCCTCTGTCGTAGGCATGGGGTGAACCTCCCTCTGGACTGCACGGTTCAATTGAGCAAAATCCTCACGTATACGGACTGCACCCCCCTTCTTGGGTTCAAACAATTCGCTTTCAAACGTAAGTTGCTATTCGTGAAGTTTCCTTTTTGCCGCTGACGCAATATTAAAAACTATTCAAAGTGTATAGGTTGAATGCCGCTGTCAAAATTTGTCGCTATTTTCCTATTAGAAGATTTCGCCTTATTATTGTATACGCTTTTGATTTTAAAAAGTGCACAATTTTTTATTTTAAATTATAAAAGAATGCGACGAAGTTCAAAAGTTGGTCCGGACCGGTTCTGCTATAAACCAGTAAATCGGGTCTCAAAGTGTACATTTGATGTTTGTGGTCATTCCCCCATTTTGCAGTGCGCAGCTCTTCTGCGAATGAGGTTGAAATTAAGATTTTTGAGAGATTTCAATGTTCCTTGACAAATCTGATGCAGTTAAACTAACAATTGGTAAAAATAATGGAAAAATTGAAATTTGTTCGATTTAAGCCAATTTTTATAAAACTCGCCCATGCTCCCCTCGGAAAACGAGCGAAAAACGTCCATTTTTGCGATACTTTTCACAATATCTCCTAAACAAGCGCGGTTACCCCCTTGTTTTTTTCTACTAATTTGAGTTACGACCATACAACTCCAGGTTCAGAAAAAGTAGAAAATTCTCTGTGTTAGAAAATACGATAAAATTGAAAAGTATTGGCGTTAGTTGATTGTTACTCTGGGTTTGGTAACCAAAGCAACAATTTTAACTTGAAAGAAACTCCGATACCATAAACACGTTTTTGCTTTAACACTCAAAGCAAATGTTCTCAATATCCAGGATTGTTTATTACTTCTTTTTTCGTATGTTTCCGATTTCTGAACATTTGATTTGACACTTCAAAGGATGGTAGTACAGTTACGTCGCACCGCTTTCATTAACGAAAATATAGCCCAAGAGGGGTGGACTTCTGTCCCTGCTATCTCTAAAAGTAGTTCGGGGACCCCCCTTTTTATTTCTTTGGGGTTTACATATATTAAATTATCCATGGACAAAGTTTTACCAAAATCTGAGTGCAGGTTCTGTTTGGATGGAATGACCTTAATTGTGCAGTTTTTGTACGCTTCCGCGTGCAACTCATGTACAATAAAAACACAACATCACACAACTTAAGAAAATTAAGACAAATACTTTGTAAATACCAAAGAATCAGGTGAACAGACTCTTAAGCCAAATACTATTTTGTATGAATTTCATACACAGACTATTAAACACTCAGTACCGTAATGCTCCCAGTTCTGTTAAGCTCTTTGATGAGTGTCTTTATTTTCTCCCTCATTTCTTGGCCTTCCAGTCTTGTCAGGATAGCAGAAAGACGGCACCGAATGAAAAAGGGTAAGCACAAAAGTAAGAAACAAAGTTGTTACAGGCATCTGGTGAACAAAATATAAAGGACTAACAGAAGGCTTACGCATTCTCTTTAGTTTTTGGGCCGAGGCTTCAGCCTCAAATGTTCTGGTTATTATTATATTCAATGGCACCACATGTACGTGTGCAGAGCTAGAGGTAATCCCACATTAAACAGCCTTTATACAACGTCTAAAGTTAAACAAAAAGGCTTAACAAAAATAGCTATCAAGAACGGAGAGCTTCAAAAAAATTTTCAGAAAATGGAAGATGCTACAAGCCGCTGAATAAGGCCTCTTAATCGTATCATTGTAATCTAGGCCTGTCGTTTTAACCACATTACAAGTGTTTTTAAGGTACGCTTTTTCAGTTACACTATGTATCCATGTAACGTTATACGAATACTTACGCTATTTTACAACAATTGTAAATTTATGCTAAGAAAATGGACATAAATAATAATAATAATGAGAGTAATAATAATAATAATAATAATAATAATAATGGGAGTAATAATAATAATAATAAAATATTCAATGTATATTCTTAAAATATTCTTACTATCGAAAACACTATTAAACATAGACCTTCAAATAATTTTATGATTTAGTCTTGTTTTCATGCAAGGCCACAGAAAACACTTTTCCCCATCTTCCTGTTCTACTGAAAAAGTGCGCATTACCGAAAAACCATAAGCATTTTAAAAACGTATTTAACACTTGTGCGACCTATATAGTGCGTGAGAGCGAGTGCCTTTCAGCAATATAAAAAATAAAGTCCTATTTTGTCTGTCATTCAGTAGGCATTCATTGCGTACCTTACTATGTCTAGTAGCGCTGCAGACGTTTCCAAACTTTGATTGGGACTAATTTAACCTAGACCGTTTGCTTATTTATGTTCTGTTAACGGGTAGGAACTTGCTAGTATTTTGTGTCAAAAATACTATTTCATGCTTCGCTATCACGACAGAAACCAGCCTACAGCTGTTGCAAGGGCAATTTTCTTAGCTATTTCTGTTGTTGTAAAAAATATCCACTGAACCGAACAACAAATAATCGCTTTTGTTGAATCACTTCCGGCTCTGATCTGAATGGTAACAAACTTAAACTATTTTAGGATAAAAAGTAATAAACTACGTTCTCAACTCAATCTTACTTAATTTATCATACGTAATCCACGCAACAGATCTGAACTGCAGCTTTGCTCAAGTCCGTTAGTGCCTTCCCCCCTTTCACTTAACGGAATAGGAAACAGGAGAAACAATACACTACGTACTTTTTGCTTCACTTTTCACATTCTTAAACTTTTCGTTGACCAGTGCTTCT
>JAOBRG010376734.1:0-11443 GCA_027574985.1 Umimayanthus nakama
CGCAACGGATAGATACATTCACTTTTGATTTGAAATATCCCATGGTTAGCGTTTCCAGCAGAGGGATATTTGCCCGATGTTTGTCGAGTTTTCACAAGAAAGTACGTGAATCCAAATGGTGTTTGACCCATGCAAAGCCTGAGAGTTTAAATGGAGCCCGAACTGCTTGACCAGCAGTTACACATCGAACTAACAGCAGAGTGGGTGAGTGACAAAACCTTTGCCTCACAACATGTCATCCACCGGATGATATAAAAACTAGAAACATTAGTAAAATCACACACGCACATACAAAAAAAACTCCTGTGGAACCACTGTACCCCTCACCTCTGAATCTGCAACAGACAACACGCTACAAAAACACAGGCTTATAAAAAATAACCAGGGGGTGGTGGTCTGATTAATTGCAATTAGCCAAACAAAGCAAATGCCATGCACCTCGATGTCAATGGGCAACCGGGACGGATATGAAAAGACAAAAATTAGGGAAATTTAGGGAAAATGGACCACAATTGGTGAAAAATCAGGGATTTTAAGGAGAACAAAAATTTTTTAGGAATTCTAGGAATTTTAGGGCCGTAAGAATGCCTGCTATCTATACCAACATTTACTTGGTTTTGTTTTTTAACTATAGCATTAACCAAGAACCCTTCAATCTCTTCTGATAGCTTAATTTTTGCTGTTAATTGCAATGTTTTGGGCAAACACCCACAACACATTTTTAAAGGAAGATAACAATTTAGCAAGTCTCTCTCATTGCAAAACTTTTTCATTTCAAGGTGCTCAGAATAAAAAAGAGTGAAAATCAGATGTATTCATAAAAATTATAATAAACAAAGTAAGGTTTCAGTTTGATATTTCCTGTACAGTCCTCACTACTGGTTAATATTATATAAATAGTTACATTTAGTTATTATACATGTATCAAAACATCAAAAAATGGCTTCTTACTGCTTTGCAGCTTCTCAATCAGTTCAATGGCTCTGTTGACATCTAAATGAAAGGAGGAAAATAGTCTGATTAACACAAACCTAATTTGTAGGAAAAATTTTACTACTCTACAATCAATCTTTTTGGTTGAAGTGATACTGATCGAAACAATTCTCAATGATCACAATGTATGTTCAGCATAAATTCAGTCTATATTGCCCTTAACAAAAATATTGGACCAATGAATATTACTACAAGACCATAAAAAATTTAAGCACTTCAACATCATTTACAACTCCCAACACAATGCAAATACT
The DNA here is from genome assembly GCA_027574985.1 of Umimayanthus nakama. NCBI lineage: Eukaryota > Metazoa > Cnidaria > Anthozoa > Zoantharia > Parazoanthidae > Umimayanthus > Umimayanthus nakama. Next base: position 1,248 of record JAOBRG010376734.1, read on the forward strand.
TCACTTGATATTTACAATCAGGTCAGATCATACCATGAAACTGATCAGTAAGGGAAACAAAGGATTAATTCACAGGTGTTTATGCAACTAAGTTCTTATCATATGGTAGTAAGGGAACTACAAATAATTTAAACAAAAATCATGACTGTGAATTCTAAAATCCTTTACTTCACAATTCTAATACAATAGGGGCCAAAGGTTGAGAACCAAAACTTATGATGATAGAGCTTTTTTGGTAGTTGGCCAATTGCTGTAGAATGAATTTCAACTGGTCATTAGCCTGACTATTTCTGATGTTAATGCCTTAAAGAGGAGTTTAAAGGCCTAACTGACACATGAAGAAGAAAAGTGCCACCAAGTTAGGCTCCTACAGCCAACAAACCGAAGATCGAAGTGATGACGTACATGTGCACAACACCCCATCTATAACTCAAAGCTACAAAAAAAGTGGACAGCTTCTAGAGAATGTAGACTGTCCTAGTTAGTTAGTTAGGAGGCAAAATTTCAGATTACAAGCAAAACACTGGGTCAAGTTATATAGAAATGTAATGTCTGGCCCCATTGTATTAACCCTATAAGTACATTGGGTACATACTTGTAATTCAAGTTCAACTAAGACTATGTAGTTTTATGTGTACCTGGTTTAAGAAAGGTTTTACTTTCAAAACATAAAAATGTGACCTTGTTGAATATTTCTAGGTTCCACACATGGACAACAGACTACTGATTGATGTATACTGTATGTGTGTTACCAGATGATCGAACTGTACGAAGGAATATAAAGCTGTATAAAGAAGTTTCCAAATAACAAGATCAAGAACAACCCTGCTCTTTACGCGTGAGAACGAAAAATAGAGATGGGTTCGTGTACATGTGACGACCAAAATATTTGTATTACGTAAAACGGTATTATAATTATAAAATCATAACTCAATACTGACAATAGTCATTTGTAGTGAAAATCGAAACGGGAATTCACTTATAGTTTTTAAATTCCAGAAGACACGCTATTATTAAAGAAAATTATTTAGTTGATACTGACCTATATTCCAATACACAAGAAAAAGTTAAGACAATACTCCAACTTATGAACAAATCAACAATAATATCTAACTGCATGATTTAATAAAAAATATTTGCACTTTAAACACAGTCTAGCTACTCTACGCGATTTTGCATCAACAAACTCGTTTAAATGCAACCAAGACTTAGCACAATTAAATAAATTGTATCAAAAATCAACATACAAACACAATAATTCAATCCCTTCGATTACAAACTTACCTCGAGAAAGGGTCAAAGCTTCTGCAGCCGCCATGTTTGTTCAGAGGACGCCCAATCAAGAACGCATGCGCAGCTTCAGTTCTCGGCTCTTGAGCCAACGCTTCACCGCGTCAGCGGATCTGAATAGACATGCTCAGAGAAGAGCTCTTGCAAGCAATACTCGGGCCGTAGGCACCGAGCTATGGCTTCGCTCCGTTTGGCTTCCTATGCGTTGTGCGACCCCAGAGCTCTTCTCTTCTGCGCATGTCTGGGTTCGAGAATGAGCCGCGCAAAAGTGTTATGGGACGTACGGACACTGGAAGACTAGCTCTGAAAAAACAGCTTTTTTCTGCGTGGGCGAAAACGCTGAATAAGGGCTGGATCAACAAAAGTTGACACAGCATGTTTTTCACCTGCGAGATATCGTAAAATCCCACTTTAAAGCTCTCCCCCGGATATAAGCCCATCCATATTGCCAACGAATATATTATTCCCGATAAAAGCACACTCGGATATAAGCCCCCCCCCCCCCCCTCCACCAACCCCTTCCCTTATATGCCCACCTATGAAGTTGCATGAACATTGAAACACCAAATATGAACTTTGTTAATGCTACCGAGAAGACCGTTTTTACGCAGCAAACAGGCAAATTGAAAGCGTTTAGGCTTGCAGTTGTTCCAGTCGTATAAGTCGGTTTTATGCATGTTTTTGACATAAATTCTCCGTTTATTGTGATGCACAATAAATGTATTATAAATGTAAAACTGAAATCGTTTCTTAGACACGTTTTATCTCGTCGCTCCGAAACACCTTTTATATTCTGCTTATTAGCCCACCCGGATACAAGCCCCCACCGTTTATTAGCGCACCGAAAACACTTTATGAAGTTATATTAACAAGGGTTTCAAAGTGTAATTTTACAGCCAAGTGTTTAGCTGACGTTTCAGTCTGCTTCGACGAAGGGCTAACGCTCGAAACGTCAGCTAAATACCAAAAACCGAAAAACATACCATATCAACCATTGTTGATCAAACCCATACTACAGGATGAGCTAACTATAGCACTATTGTTAAACCACGATTTTTGCTGGCTGTCGAGCAGCGAGTACTTCGAGTTGCACAGTTTATATGTCGTTTGGTTGTTTCGTTTCTGTTCGTTCGAACTCGCTTTATGCAATACACACACCAACATCGTTGCTTATAGTGACGATCGGTAAATCAGGGTCCACTCTCAAATTGTTATTAAAGTCGGGGCATGGTCGGGGGCTTTGTTCAGCCGGACTCTGATTTGTCTCGCCCAGCGCGGCGGATACCACACTTGATCGCCCAGCAATGCAGATCAGTTGAATCAAAGTTGAATCAAACTTCCCAGATAAACTTGAACGAAACTTTGCCGAGACTGTACTTAAAACCAAGTGCTGATCCATCGTGAAGACTCCATATCATACGCTGTTGGTGCTGCCATCTTCTCTTTCGTAAAAGATCGATACCAACTGGAACAGTTGATGTTATTTTGAAATCTAAAACATTGTCTTTTTCATGAAGAAGACAAAGTCTTGATTGAGGAAATATAACTAACATTAACCTTGACTCTAACCCTAATCCAAACCAAAACTATTTCTAAAAGAGACTTAAAAGAAAAAAGAAAACAAAAGCTAAACAAAAACTGTCCTGTTTCGAACCCGTGACCTCTACCTTTCTGGTCCTCTACCAACCACCCACCAGCAGCCCGATCAGTTCAGTATTGTTTAGTTGCTCTTCGTTTTATACAGCTAACTAAAAAAAGGTTGCGTTGTGCATTGCGCAATGTTGCATACCCAGAACGCAATGCACTATGGGTGTAACGAATTTTCAAATCAAAGCCCGCAGTGCATGCCAAGACCGCAAAGCATTGTGGCTCACATTGCTTTCATGGCTAACACACGAACGTCACATCTAAGAATTTGTTAAATCCATGGTGCATTGCGGTCTGGGTATGCAACAATGCACCATGCAACAATTCAGAAGACAACCTTTTTGAATTTGGTGTAGATATTACAAATGGCATCAACTGTTGTTGTAAATAGCAACGGCTGTTCCAAATGGAAACGACCGTTTACGAACGGATAATTAGCGTCGGAGCGGAACAGGGTTTACTATGTGATTAACTTAATGGCAAACCCGCCTTTTGCCCCCTAATCTGAACAAAACAAAAGGAAGAGCGTCCTCTTAAACTATCAATTCCTCTAGGAACTTGAAGTACTGCGCATTGCCTTTGGGTGATACATAATACTTCCAAATGTTGGGTCTATCTATAGGCAAATGGACAGACGAATTTTTTTTTCAAACAATGGATTCACGACAAGACACAAAGAAATGCTGATATTAGTGTATAACTGAATAGATGCTAGTATTTTACGAACCCACCACTTCTCTCAGCGCTGGAGTTGGCGAGAGTGATACATGTATGTATACTGATTGCAAACTTGCCGAGCTCAAGAAAATGCGTTCTTTATTTACATGTTGTAATTGTGTGAAACTGTCTCAAGAGTTTCTAACCCACAAACAGACCAATTTTAAGAAATAAAAAATATACCAGCTGCAAACACTTGGTCAAATTGTTGTAACTATTGTTCAAAAAACTAACACCTGACAAACTTTACTGTACTGTTTTACATTGAACCGCATGTCCAACACAACACAACCAAATGATGTATTGCTGACTTCTCATTACATCTCCATACATTTTCTACAAACACTCTGGGGGAATTTTGCATCTCCTCAAAAAAATTTGGAGTAAATGATCAATTGCTACATTCTCAAAACCAGTCAACTTACTATGTGTTGACACCGTAAGTTCATGTTGATAACCTTGGTGGAAGAGAAAAGGCTTCTAAATGTTTATCCAAAACCTTTGTTTATTTTGATTTCCCGTTTCATACAAGGGGATGAAGCAGCTATTTGCACAAGTTCTACGATCTATTTCTGAAGTTCATGAACGATATCTTGGCGTTATAACCTTGTTACACTCTTTGTGAAACAGTTTGAAATTGCGCTGTCAACGAGAAAAGTCGATGTCAAACCAGTTCTTTAAAATACAAGCAAACTTTTTGTTTCTTGTTTATTAAATCTGCATTTTATAGCAACAGATCTTTTTTCACGACTCGACATTTGTGTGTAGGTCATGTACGTTGGTTTCAGTGATAAGTAACTTCCATTCATAAAATTTACATCAAATCAACAAAATATTTTCTGTAGTACACAAACCACGTCAAAAGGGGAAATTACACTACTCATGTTAAGCACCAACTTCTCAAAATTATACCAGTTTTTGCCATTGAGTCGTCTACTGTAACACCAAATGCAAGCTGATTTATTGAGTTAATGAAATATAATTCCGGTATCTCTAGAACCAAAAGTCAACTCGAATAAAAACAAATTGGCCGATTTTGGATCTATGTCATTTTGAACATGAGTGAAAATTTAAGGACAGATCAGATCTATGCGACATATTTTTCAATGCTATCTTGGCAAAAAGACTCAAGTATCCCTCTACAAAACTAACTACTTCTTATTTTGCAAAAAATACGAAAAATTAACTGTTTAAAGCTGTATCTTAACTGGGTTACTAAAAAACCTCCCTGCAATAGTTGCAAAATACTGTCTTGTAATCATGTTTATATATCGTAACTAATCGAAACAATACTCTCATTATGTTCTAACATCTTCAAAATAGTACATACATGTATCACTCACAAACAAGTAGGTTTCACGGAAACGGCAGAAATTATTACAAAATGTAGTATCTACAGCTGACAGAGATTTCACACAAGCACTCCTAGTGTGCAGTGCAAGCTGTTCATATCAGTCATGAATCCCTATTACTTTCTACATTTACAAAATGCCAAATGGCGGCTCAAATGTTCCACGGTTCACAATGGCGGTAATCTCACTCCTCGTTGAGTTAATCCTTCAAATCTCTTGAAAGTGTAGTTGAGAAATACCCAGTCCTTGTTCGTGGCGTCCGCTTTCGATCTTGTCAATGTTTCCCATTCTGCAGAACAGTAAAAAAAAAGCAAAATGAACAAAGTCAAACTGAACCAGGTATATAAAGATGTTCAGCAATTGTTTCATATTGTTCTTGTTTGTAATTTCATATAAATTATCCCTATAATACCGCCAATGAAAAATACAGTCATTAAAACATGAAACTTAGGGGCGAACCATTTGATCTTTGAGGGGAGGGGTGGGCTCTTTTGGTGAGCAGGATTTTTTTTTTCATGCCCCATAGTGTGCAAGAATTTTTTGATACAAAGTACTCGTAGGAATTTTTTTTTGAACTGCAACATTTTCCCCCTTGGGAATATATGATGCAGGATGTTTTTTTTCGTTCACCAGTTGCTACAGAATTTTTTTTACGAGAGCTTGGCTTGCAGGAATTTTTTTTCAAAAAAGCCCGCCCCTCCCCTCAAAGATCAAATGGTTGACCCCTTAGTTAGAACCTACTTTCAAAACGTAAAACTTAACAAACTGTTAATCATAAATGTTTTAAGCCCCTCAGATTACTTCTAGCTGGGACTAAAGAAATCACTCAAGACTTTAACCACTTCTAATCCCCCTACCACACACACACACACACTAACTCCCCTTACCCTAACCCTTATGCACCAGTAAAACGTATCCCACTGCCCCACCTCATAGGGACAATGTTCGTCATCATACACAAGACCTTGTATGATATCACTGTACACCTTATCTATGTTGTCAAGCTCTGTCAAAATCCCCACACCATAGGTTTCCTTAACACAGTTAGTTCCCAGAGGGAGGAGGGGTCACGGTTGAATAGTTCTTTACCCTCCGGAACAAACTAGCCACGGGTGCATTTGTTAATTTAGTCTGCTGATCTATTGGATCTACAGAAAGAATGATATTCATCTTTTGTCTGTTACTTTAAACTCCAATTTCTAACTCAAAAACTCAAAAACAAGGGTTAATCCTTGGGAGCTCGTGTAGTTTTATACTGCTCGAAACCAGAGGTGTTAGAATATATTCTATATTATACATTCTTGAAAATCAAGGGTCTCTATAACTATACGCTTTTTCTGTAAGAGCCATTAACTTTCACCCGAGGCTGGGTAAATTGTTCCTAACTTGCTGGCGATTTTAGCTTTAATTTGTTCTTAAATCTTGCTTATTTTCTGATGTTTCCAAACAATGCATGTACGTTGCCCGGAACAACAAAAAGGTGCTAAGAAATACGTTGCTGCTTTGGTCTCATCTGCCAGTACAGTGTGTGAAAAACATGAAATGGTCAAGAGAGCGCCCGTGAACGCCACGAGTTTATTCATCACTCATCCAGCGCCCGATGACTGAGGCAATGCTAACAAGAGATGTACAGATCTCAATCTGTGTACAAGATCAAAATATCAGCCTGATGATTGTTCTTAGCTTGTTCTTAATTTTTGGGCAAACCTCAGCCTGGGTGTTCTTATAAAGCTTGTATTTATAAAAAAGCGTGTAGGTGAAAAATATTAAATTTTTTCAGATTTTGTTCAATTTTTGTGCATCAAATACGCTTTGCAAGGGGTTAATGGAAACCCTATTAGTTCTAGTCCCTTCTGAACCACGGAAGACCCCGTTAATTAATACGGTCAACAACGGGCCACCAAAATTTGGCCGTGTTAATGGGATGGCCGTATTAAACGAGCTAGGGTTAATTTTCGGATTTTAAGGGGGCCGGATCGGATAGGGAGTGGGCGTAAATTCAAACACATTACAATAGGACTTCCTGAACAACTATTCTCTTTAATAGACATCTGGAAATGTAGTTAAAACTATAAAAACTGAACGTTTCAAAAATCTTCTTGCAAGGCCCTGTTTGTAAACATACACATGGTAGGCAGTCAATCTCCTAATGAAAGCAGGTGTTAAAAAACGTCTTTTTGGTTAGCAAATGAATGAGATCATTGAAATTGTCAAGCAACAGGCGTCTTTGCTTTGCTAATTTAGCTCAGATGGCCGTATTAACGGGTGAAATTATAAAGAATCAGACTATTTGAGATCTCAAAATCTGGCCATTGGCCGTATAAACAGGAGACCGCATTAACAAAGATTTTTATAAGAGAAAGTATGGCAGCTTTACCGGGCCAAAAAAGAGTGGTTGTAGTAAAGAGGTTACGGTATTAAGGAGATGGCCGTAAGCTGGGGTTCTATACACTGTACTGAATAACTTGTGCTGCAACAGCTCTCCCAGAAGTAGGCACACAAGGCAACAAGTCAAAACACTTATGTCAGCAAAAGCCCTTATACTCCTACCTTGCTGAAAATCCGATTCTGGGAAGTCATCAAAATTTGAAGTGTCGTCAATTGACTTCACCTGTATTGGGATCGCCGCTGGTCGATCCCTGAGGGGACAAAGATATTATTTAACAATTAGTCACCGAAGGCGACGTGACTATCGCGATATTCACAGAGCCTGAGATGACTAAATGTTTTAGTATAAATACACTGGTGATTATTCCAGAAAATAAAACAAAAATAGCCAACTTTCTAATAAAAGTTTATTTTTCATTTAAAACAACACGCTCCTAAACATGCTTTGCGCGTGCGCCATTGCTATAGAGAGAGAACGAAGTTCTCGACCAATCAGCGCACGCCAGTGCAATTTTACTAACCATCCTTAACATTCAAAAGGTTAATTAACATTATCACTGTCAGTTTCAACAGAAGAGGACATTTAGGGATGTAGGCAACAATGTGCTCTTGATTTCATCTGTTTTGACACCACAAAAGAGCTTGTGTTAGCACATAACATACATGTGTAGAGCGTTACAAACAAATATACCACAAAGTGTCAAAATATAGCAAATTTACTCAAAATTGGACAACACGTAACATTTAAAATCAGTCGGAAAACTTTGCAGAAGAAGCAACGATCTGTTTTTAATAAAAATAACTGCATATGAACGGATCACATTTAACAAGATTACTCTCTATACAAAATTATACAACATGAAATTTTACGCTGCCAACCTTATATGCTCCCAGTCTACTCCCCCAAAGAATGGATGAGACTTGAGGTCTTCAACATGCGTTATTCTATGGTCGGGATCACAGCAGAGTCTGAAAAAAGACACATTTGTTTTTAACACTAGAGATAATATTAAGTTAAATGTATTTACGGTGAACACAAAAAGGAAGTAAACCTAGTTGTCTTTTTTGAATTTAACCTTTGGTTAGAGCTTATCAGCTTTGAACAAACAGGCTCTGAGAGTACTGCCAGTATATACGACACTTTAGAACTGTAACCTAACAAAACGTTGTGAAAGAAGAATAACTCAGCGCTAGACAAGTGAGGCTGGGACACTGAAAGCTTTACAGACAAAAAGAAGCAAAAAGAGCTGGATACCCGAGCAGAAATAAAAGAAAATGAATATCAGTACATACCTTTGAATCAGATCTCTTGCATTTTCAGAGATTGGCATTTCAGGTGGAAACACAAGCGTCTCTCTCCAACTCATCACCTTCTTGTAGGTTTCTTAAAAAGAAATCGATTGAATGAACATTTGTGTTAAGTACGCACATGTTTATTGAAGTACTTAGTGACCTTTTTATTTTTCTGCTCTTTTCTCTTGTTAATTTTTTCTCTTCTTCTTTCTATGATTTTTGACTATATCAACTGCAGGGGAGGCGGTGATGGTCCGACAAAATAACAGAATGAATACACATGTGTTCTCATGCCACAAGGTTTATCAACTTACCTTGAGGGCTCTCTGAGCAAAATGGAGGGTATCCTGAAATAAAATGGTCAAGAGTTTTAAGACCATTTAAACTTTAAAGATCTGATAAATAACATAAGTTGCAATGTCACAAAACTATTCTTTATAAGCCGAATAATATAAGTGTAATCATGAAGCACTTATTATCTTAAGTTTGTTCCATGCACCTATCAGGCATGAAGGTCTTTCTTTAATATTGTTGCACTGAAACAAGAAATATTACAAGAAACATGAGCCTATCAAATAAGTGCAAACTTCCCTGGCCGGGGACAGAGATTAGAATCAAAATCCAAGGGGTGCAGCATGTTTTCTTTATCGAATCTAGTGAAAAGTTTCAACAACCAAGAACAAAACTCACTTATAAAAACAACATTATTTTTATGTAAATCTGAAAACTCAGAAGTTCAGCTTGTTTTATACATGTAGTTTTTCAAAAGTTTTTCAATCGATTTGATAGTAGCTTAGGTGCAAATCATTTATCAGAAGGCCGGGGATTCTGAATACCCAGCAAAATAAACAATTGAAAGTAACTGACACTTACCTATTAACATTTCGTACATAATTACTCCCAAAGACCACCAATCACAGCTCTTAGTGTATCCCTGTTGTACAAACACTTCAGGAGCAATGTAATCAGGTGTACCCACTGTTGAATAGGCCTGCAAAGTTGTCAGACATTTGGATTCCAAGTTACTAGTTATCAAAAACATGATTAAATGTGTTACTGTTCACAATACTGTAACTCCAAGTTGAGTCTGACACTTTGGGGAGGGGGGGGGGGGAGAGCCTTGGTGGGAGGGAGAAAGAATTAATTTGTAACCCTTGGCTAATAATGTTATTAGTGTTTGTAATCATAAATGGGGCGACCCAGCTAGCTGAGTTGGGGGTGTGGGGTGGGGGCATTTTTCTCACAATTGAAAAACAGAAGGGCACACCCCCATCTATTTTTATCAAAGTACCTCTATATTTTCCCTTTAAGGTCACTATTCAGTGTACACTCACTCTCTCACTGGTCTCTGAAGAGTTTTCACAATCTTCGATAGGGCTTGTTACAGCCCAACAGAAACTCAACCTACTGTAATGTTCAGAAAGGCACTGGCCATTCTAAAATTGCAACTTGTAAAACTGATTTTAGTCTATGGGGTCTCATGGAAGGACAATTTCCTAGCTAAACCAA
>JAOBRG010376745.1:0-11442 GCA_027574985.1 Umimayanthus nakama
AACCGCTGCAATTCACTGGGAAGACAAAGAGAAAGTGAACTGCGCTTTGCATCAAGCCACAAGTTGCTTTTTCAGTTTAAAAAGACGCTATTCTTATGCCTAGGTACAACCTCAGTTGAACGAACATCTAGTTTTTTAAACTAATAATGCATGTATCATTCTTAACATTTTTAAAAACTTGTAGTTTAAATATTTTAAAAGACATAATATATTTGAAAAAGGGAAAAAATATCAGACAAAAAAGACGAAAAAAATGCTTTTTGTACCTAAATGGAAAATGCTAGTTATTTGTGTCAATAAAAAAATATATATTGAACTGATATCACCCATATCTAAACTTAATTATAATATTAAATGCTTTACAGATACAAAAAAAAAGGTGTGATAAATTAAATGAACATTTTATTAAAGTAGGACAAAACCTTGCTGATAAACTGCCAATTACTGAGACAGAACCATCAACTTTCATCAAACCCTGAACATTTACTAATAGCTTCATGTTCAGAGGTATCTGTACCTTTGAGGTGTCTGATCTTATTAAGAACCTAAAAATTAGCAAAGCTACCATTGGTGTTCCGATAAAATGCACTAAACTGGCAAATCTCAGTATCAGTAGGCATTGACCTGTATTTTTAATCTGTCTCTCCTACAAGGAATGGTCCAAGATATACTACAAATATCAAAAGTAACACCAATTGATAAGGGTGGTGAAACTTTGATCCCACTAACTACCGCCCTATCACTACACTTTCATCCTTCAGTCAAATATTTGAAAAACTGGTTTACAAACAACTCATTAATTGTATTGAAAAATATAACATTCTTACTGAATGTCAATTAGGATTTAGGAAAGGTTACTCTACACAACAAGCCATGGCAGAAATAACTGAAAATTTTAAAAAAGCAATAGATAGCAACATCTATACATGTGGTGTTTTCCTTGACTTTGCTAAAGCATTTGATACTGTCAATCACGAAATCCTTTTGAAGAAGCTCGAAGCTTATGGAATCCGGAGGACCCCCTTAAATTGGTTCTCGAGCTATCTAACTAATAGAAAACAATATGTTTCCCTAAATAGTACCGTTTCCTCTCTAAAAACAGTTTTCTGCGGAATTCCTCAAGGAAGTACGATAGAACCTTTGTTATTTTTTACTTTACATAAATGATATCGTGAATTCTTCTGAGAAAATATCATTCAGGCTATTTGCAGATGATACAAACGTATTTGCCTCTTCTAATTAAAAGACTTAAAATACCTCGAAACTCTCATGAACAAAGAATTAAGTAAAGTCAAGAATTGGTGTGATGCAAACAAATTGTCAATAAACTTTAAAAAAACAAATTTTATGATAATCAAATCAGCCCAAAATAAATTAAATACAGAACCTAAAATACTAGAGTAATCCCGAATGATGGTGCTTATTATACTCTGGAAAAAAAGACCATGTTAAATATTTAGGTGTCATCCTAGATGACAAAATAAATTGGAAGTACAACGTATCATTTATTTCCTCCAAAATATCAAGGAATATCGGTATATTTTATAAACTTCGCCACTATCTATCCCCAACCCAACTTAGGCAGATCTATTACAATCTCATTTTCCCTTACCTTTCATATGCCATCATTGCTTGGGGAAGCACCTATAAATCAAATATAAATATACTCCAAACTAAACAAAACCATATTGCCAGGGTAATTTTCTTCTCTACCTTATATGGAGAAAATACTGAAAGTGCTCTACCACTTTTAAACCTATTAGGTATATTAACCGTAAACAACGTTTACGAACTCCAAACAATAATATTTTTACACGACTGGCACAATCAACACCTTCCACCAATTTTCGACAACTGCTTCAAATATGCTTAGGATGTGCACTCATAAAATACCCGTTATGCGGCTAATGACAACCTATACAAAGCTCGCTTTAGGACAAACACTGGCAAACAAACACTTTCTGTGGTGGCGACTAACATCTGGGAAAAACTGCCCCCTGAACTAAAACAAGAAAAAGAGACATGTTTAACAAAAGGGCCAAAAGTTATCTACTACTAAAACAAAATAGAACTGTTGATACGAACTACTAACTCTCCTCCATGTGTGTGTTTTGTTTTGCTTATATGTTATGTGTTATGCGTGTATTTTGCCCGTTTGTTCGATTACAGCTACATATTTACAATCTGACACATGTTCTGGCTAGGGACCTACATGTAACTAGAAAACTATTTTAGGTTCATTTAGGCCCTAGGCATTTCCGTACATATATACCTCTATATTTCTTTTCATATTACTTTCACAATTTAAACATACCAACCAACAATGAAATATAGTTTCTTTATTTTATTTTTCTGTTCCTGTAAAAAGATAAAAAAGGAAGTGCGAATAAAATATATTGTATCGTATTGTATTGTATTGTATTGTACTATTACGCGACTTGATGTAAAAACTTAAAAACCAAAATGTCATACCAGTGTTAATAACAGAGTTCAATGAGCGCCCAGCTTCGTATTTGGTGCCTGGTAAAAAAAGTCAAAATCTAAAGAAGCCCCCAAGGCACTTATTCGAAAAGAATCGACACACATTCACCTCTATTAGACTGCGCCAACGCTGCGCCGGGTAAATTTAAAAACGCGGCTTCTTTTTACGTGGTTAGGCTTTTAATTCATACTCGCCGTTGCATAGTATACCAAAACCGAACTTTTCAAAAAACACCGGCTACAGTTGATAAATTTGAAATCATCGGCTAATTTTTGCCATGTGGACAGGGTTTTTGAAAACGGAGCTTTTCCAAAACGCTGACGTCACACTGGCTAATTTTTACCATGTGGACAGAGTTTTTGAAAATAGAGCTTTTCCAAAACGCTGACGTCACGCACGTTACAGTATTTCAGTCCGAGGCCTTCCAAAATGACGGACAATACGATAACTGGTACTGCTGCTACTTGCTTAATTGGAGGTCAACTTCGCATTGTGTCGTAATTGTAGGTACTGTAGGTTCAACTAAGGAATTGTAACTTTTGTCACTCCATTTCATTCTGCTGTACTCAATGCGATTTAGGGCTTGATTGAATCTTTTGGGGGAAAGTTATTCTACTTTATGTTGCTCAATCTCGGGGATTCAGTGCTTTTTCACCTAACCCTCTCTGCATTTACGGAAAATTGTCGCAAGGCACTGCATTATTCTTGCGATGGGGTCTTTGAATCAAACGAAGCTCGCATGTACATTTCCGGTATGATTGAAGTATTCGGGGGAAAGTTATTCAACTTTATTATTCTCAATTTCGGGTATCCAGTGCTTTTTCACCCTACCTCCTGTCTTTACAAGAAATTGTAGCAATGCACTCCATTTTGCTTGCGATGAGTTCTGTGACTCAAAAGAAGGTCAAATGTGCAATTAGTGTCTGATTGAAGCATTTGGTGAAAGTTATTCAACTAAAAAAAAGCCGAGACTAACTAAAACCCGAGAATAAAAATCCAAAACCGGAAAAACCCGACACTGAAAAATCCGAGACCAACTATAATTAGGTATTGTTAGTCACTAAAAAAATGGCTGCCAATTAATATAAAGATCCAAAAAAGAACAAATGCGTAATGCATTTGCCAGTAAAAAAGGAGTTATAAAACGGTTAAAGAAAGTACGAGGTATTTGTTTCAAATGTATTTTGTACACGGCAAAACGCGAAGTGAAAAGAATTTTGTGGTGTGGCAAAAATGACCCCCTCTTTATCAAATCCGATCTGTGTAACGATTCCCAGGGTAATATTTTAACAGTTATGTTAATAAGTAGCTTAAACGGTATAAATGAATAAAAAGATTAATGAATAAGTAAATATGTTTCTTCCAAAACACAGCAACAGCGAACAACAAAACTGGATAGCAATCAACTCCTACTTTTCAAAACAACACGCAGACTGTCTATTTTCGATTTCTTCGTATACTGTTATAATTCTGTTACAAGGTTGTAAAACATACCATTGAATGTGTACCTATCATAGCAGTATTACTCGTAGATATACTTTTCCTGAGATTGACTGCGCATGCACGAAAAGTATACGTGCTTTCATTCATGGTGACCTAGCAACAGTATTGTTAACAATAATAAACATTCAGCTGTGTTATCGGTAAGACGACGCCCTGACGTCAAAACAATAACGCTAATCTTCCAGTAAAGACTTAACATTTTTAAGATTATTTAGTGGAACGGTGCAGCAAACTTGTACGTGTCAGTTGAAGACGTTTTTTTTAAAAAAAGTTGTTAAAACAATTGATCTTCATACGAGCCCTAGTGTGGTGTCCTTCAATTCTTCAATTTTGTGGTTTTGCAACACCATTAATGTATAGTGGCGGTGTTACACTTCTCATCCTCTTTTGATAGCATACGGGAATATCGCAAGAACAAAATAAGGTAATAACCTATTATTATCATACTCATATTGTAAGACAAGCATTTTTGAAGATATAAACGGTATATCTGTATTCGTGCAAGCATTCCACAACTTGTGCTTGATTGATGGCAAAAAAAATCCGCTTTGTAATGATTTTATAGAATTGGAGCTGAAATATTTATCTTTAGTTTAGTTAACTCTATTTGGAAAAGGTGACCTCTCCGGAGCCGTTCTGATATTTCTGGGAACACCACGGTACTTTAGGGTTTGATATATACATTGCTATTAGAGCGCCTGTTATATTGCCGTATTATATAATCAATTTAGTTAAACGCTTGGTTGCATCATGTCTGCTAAAATGCCCTATTATATATGTTTGTTTGTGATAGCAACACAACCGAGCAAAATAACTGAGAAATTGTATACTACGGATAACAGTGAAAACATTTTGTTTTTCACTAGAAGAAATATTAATAGTGGAGCGTCTTGGCATTATTAACTGGATTTATACAAAATTACAAAAGTTTCCAACAAACTTTTTCAGAAAAGTAACAAAACCTTGCTCCCAGCTAGATAGATCTATACCAGTTGTTGCGTTAGTACGACCTAAGATGTCAGATCACAGCAAGTGTCAAGGACAACAGTCCAATGTCACTGTGGATGTTGAAATTACATCAACAACTTGTTTTTTTCCTGTTTCACCTTACATTTAAGGTCAAACAAGACCAAACCAAGATGGCTATTAGTGAGAGTCGAGTCAGTATAGCAGCCTTCGTTATTTTTACTCGTGTTCACATATAAAACTTGTTAACTATGATGAAAATATCATTTTAGATTTATCCAACATTTCTTTCCGTGTTTTACAATGTTTTTGTATATCGCTTCAGCCTTCCCTCTACAATCCATTGATCTGTCTGTTTGTCTGTCATATGCATGTTCACGGGAATCTCCGAGCATGCATACTCGCCCCGGCTATGACTCCATAATATTGCTGTCGATCTGACAAACTCCGCTAAGTTTCTACAACAGGTCACCTTCGCATCAAGCCACCGTGCAACGGCACACACGATTTGTAAATAGGTCCTGCAGTTATAAAAAAATCTTATCCATTGATTGCCATGTAAAAATGACTTTGAAGAACAAGCATGTTGTCTGATTGCGTGTTTTTTCTTCTCATGGTCTTAACTCAGCTGAACGAAGAAAGTAATAAGCTAGTGTCTAGTCTGCAAATCTTTCAGCAAGGCGATAAACAGCTAAGCGCCGAGCATGAAACCCCAGTAAACTTGGATCAGGAGTGTCACTTAAGTACAATGTTTTCAGTTCCGATGATTCGATGGTTACTTAATTCTTTTTAAATAGAAAAACGTGTAGCCTCTAGCCATAAAAAGTAATTTACACAGGGACTGCCGAGATTTTTAAAAATGACTCTGAAGTGCAAACCATTTGTGTATTGCATATTATTTGTTCTCACGGTTTAACTCAGTTGAAAAAAGAAACCAATAGGATACTTGTCTAGTCTGCAAAGCTCTCAGCAATGCGAGAAACAGCTTAGCACCAAGTACAAAGCGCAAGTGAATTTGAATCTGGACTGATATGTAAAATCTATGTTCAATGTTCTCCAATCGATGTTGAGCTCGCTCTCTCTAACGAAGCCTCATCTTTGCCGCAATTAAAGCAAGTCAAAGCAAAATTGTATAAGTTTATAAGAGGAATGCTTCCAATTTTAGTTTTTAATTTTCCCGTGTTATATTGTCGTGGGAAACAAAAGCGAGCCTAGGCGGTTTTGTACTTCTTAGCACGCCAAAATGCTCTTTTGGCGGCAATACAAAGGGATCAAAAGATTTCAACTTACTCCTGTAGGCAATGATACAAAGTTGAACTGTATTTTTGTCTCAAAGATTGACGAATAAGTTAGATGTTAGATTAAGAAATATAGTAAGCTTAATTTCTTAGGAAGTTGAGTGCACCAAAGCTATTAAAGCTGGTATCGAAGTTACGTTATAGTATTGTTTACCAATGCATACCTCAACAAAACCGGAACTCCAAAAAATAGCATTGCTAAACATTGTTGCTAATATTTCTATGTGGCCATTTATGTTTGGAAGTTGCAATCAAAATTTGTTAATATACAATTATAACCCACTACACAAAAAAAAGGAATATCTCAGAGAAAGTGGAATCTTCGCCCCGAAGCCATGTTCTTGTGTCGTGTTTTTAGTTTCAGCGTGAAGCAATATCTGTCTGATTAAGTTTGTAGCACACGATGTAACATTATACGCTTCATTTCGCGCAATGTACATAAAATCCTGCACATTGTGCCGGCTCTCTAAAACTATTCCGTGCAATGTTGCGGTAGTATTGTTTGTACCACCCGGCGTGGCCCATTTTGGATTTACAACGCCCATAAATGCTTAAACAGAACAATAATAGCCAGTTAAAAAAGGCAATGATATTAATCGTTACATTTGTATTTAAACGAGAGCGTCTCTATAGACTTGGAGTTTTTGTCTCTTAAAACTGTCTACTGCAGGCCCTCCAGCAGTACGGTGGAAAAGTCATTAGTCATTAGTCATTCAGCCTTAGCTGAGATATATCAATCAAACACAAAGTCCTGGATCTCTGTGGTGCAAAAACGGCTGAGGTTTGCGTAATCTAAAAGCGTTTGCTGCAATGAAGCTTGTTGTCATTTTTCTTGTTCTAATTTTAAATGCTTGTGGAGAAAACTTTGGTATTATACGAAGAGTTAACAAAACAAATGACCGTTTTGTCGGGATATCAAACTGTCCCTTGGAATGCCATAACTTTGACGCACATGTGGTGGATGGACAGAACTGTACCTGTGAGTGTATCGAGAAGGGCGACATTAAAGCGACTTTTGGATTCTACGGGTCGAGCTGGAGATGCATGTCTAACAGTCTTCTTCAAAAACAAGAAAGTAGGTATAAATAAATAAACGAATGAATAAATAACTCATTAAAAAATTTAAAAAATGAAGAAAATAAATCTACTTTGTTCACGGCGTAAACCTCTCTTAACAAAGTTCTGGTTTTCAGCCTCAGTAGATTGTATACCGAACATTGATATTGACAGAGTCAGAACAGAATCAGATATGAAAATAAAAACATATACCCTTTATGGAATCAAGCGGACAAAAAACAAAATTCATTAAGTATTACCTGTATTCACTCTCAAGCTGCTCGAGTGGGTTTGGGCTATTTCATCGATGATGGCCAACGAGAATGACGGTCAGAAAAGGGAATAGTAAACGGCAAGAAATTATTTAGCCACATCCACATCTTCCTGACAAGTTTTGACTAGATTGATTACACTTTTACTTATTTTTTAGTTTTATTCAGTCATTTTTTTTCCTGCCGGCTATTGTCAATATATTCTACTTAACTTCCTAAGCAATATGTTGTAAACGCTTTGCTTACTATAACATATTTTATTTTGCATTTTCTGCATGATATAAAAAATAATTAGACACATTTGAACTGAAAAGAATAGTAATTCTGCGTGGGCGAGTAAATTTGAATTTGTGCTCTGTCGAAGGGGCTAACGCTGGAAACGTCTAACTGTCGTTGATTTGCAACACCCATGATAAAGAATAACGGACTAAGATACTTCGATTTTTTTTTTTGTCTTTGATTGAGGGCCAGATTGAATGGCAGATTTCAAACTGATTTCAACGCGATTATGGGGGATGCAAATTTCAGCTGGACTCCTTTCAAAGTGAGTTCTAAATTTAAATTGCGTGAAGACATTTTAGCCAAATTGAAGGGAAACCTTCCAGTCCTGTCTGGGTTTAATTATGGGCTGGCGTTTTCTGCCAGGCAAAGTAGTATTTAGTTTTACTTGTGAATAATATTATTTTCTGTCCGTGGCTTTATAGAACTATAACTGGGCAAAGTTTCAGCCCCCGACTAGAATTCCGGCTATACAATTGGGCAATGAATCTGTATAAAGCTCAAAAGGGTATAAATTGTAGAAGTACGATTTGACAGTAACTTTTATCGTTGTTTTTTTATCAGGGTGCAAAGCTCAATTCGAAGAAAATGAAAGTTCCGACACTGTTCCAATCTTCCCCTTGAAAGGACATACCAAAGAAGTGAACAAGGAAACTTTGGACCCAGCACAAGCTTGCTGCACCGTCTTGCCCGATGGAGTTAAGGTTTATGACTGCACAGGAAAATGGAGAAACATTGAAAATTCTGGTATTGTGTTTGGTGTCAACCAGATTTCATCCTCATACTTTGTAAAGGTTCGTTTGCCAAGAAAACTAGAGCACAGATTTAGCTGAAGTTTTATCTTTGATATCTAGCTTTACTGTGTAATGGAGTTACCAAACAGGTACTTTGAACTGAGTTCTATGACTGTGCAAAACAATTTTATGTTAACAGTCCAAGTACAGATCTTTAGGGAACGTGTCTTTTTTCGCAATGACAAACTGTTGCTAAGACATTTGCTACAATTCAGACAACAGATTAAGTCTTCCTTCCTACTTAGTGGAGCTAACACCAAATAAGATCAGTACCAATGCACTGTGGAGATCGCTTTATGAACCAAAAGAGCTTAAAGAACTGTTTCCATCGATTAGCTAATACAGATTCTTCCAAGACTAGAGAAGTTGGCTAAGCTTTATTTGTATTTGCTGGCTTTTACGGTTGTATTAAAATAAAACACTCAAAAACTATTTCATGGAGAACACGTATTCTTTCCGCTACCCGACTATCCCCAACCCCACTCTCGAAATCTGGAACTGCTCCTGTTTATTGCAGTGATTTTAATTAACTAACTTTTTAGAATATGTGTCCTTAGTTTATAAGTAAAAAGCAAAAATAAGGGTTTTCAACCATTACTACAATTTAGCCAAGGAGACACTAAGAACACTCCATAGCCTAACCAATTTTATCTGTACTAAAGCTGTTAATATCTGTTTCAACCATATCTTAGATCAGTTTGAATATTGGACAGCAATTCGAAGGACAACTAGTAAAACTGGACATAAAATGCCTGAGTAGGACAACGAATGGCCACACGAGGACAACTGAAAGTTCTTGCCTGCTTTTCAAACTCGAAGGAAACCAGAATTGTAAGTACCTTGTTGATTCAAGCCAAAAGTACCCAAATACGAGTGGATCGGGCCAAAACACATTTTCGTAGCGTTCTCGTTTTACAACCCCCCCCCCCCCGTAAATACGTCATCGTTTCTAAATACAACATTTTTTTTTCTCCGTCTTCGCCGAGTTCGGATCCACATATGAATGATGTGTTTTAGCTGAACTGATAGCGTGGTGCAAGTGCTTCCGAAGAGTTTCGTTTTCGTCCGCCCAAACGTACAAAAAACTAACGTTATAAATAAATTCTACATTGGAGACCTAATTGAAAAATTGTGGTTTTTGGCGACTTATTTCATTCGTGTGAACATTAGCTGTATCCCTGAGAGAAAGGTGGAATATTAGAATTTTTTTCGCAATAAATCAAAATAATAATGATAATGATAAAGATGAAAGAAAATAATAATAATAATAATAATAATAATAAATTTAACAGAAATATTAATTAGTTTAGTAAAAACTAACCAAGTCCGAATAAAGAATATTAATAACATGATTGGTTATTTTGCACTAAGTCAAAGCTTACGATAAGCTAGGGTTATGACTGTTATGTTCTTGTACTGTGGCTTTTCTTTTAGTAACAACTTGCGCTGGAAACTCGGTCCTTCTAAAAACAATAACAGCACGCACATTAAAGAGTAAGTTAAAAACATTTTGTTGTACGCAACAAACAGTATTGAATAAGATTTAATTTTTATGTTCGACTGTTTGAAAGGTTCACATGTTCTGAAAAGGGCTGCAGCAACACTCAAAGAGTCTTCAAGTTATCATGATACACGATTTGCTGGAGGGCAAATAGCTGCAGCACAGAGAAAAATCCCAACACCAAAACGGAAGGCAGCAAAAAGTGTACGTCTCGTTTTCCTGTCAGAAGAAACCAGGAACAGGGCATCAGTGTCATCAAGAACGCGACCAGTTCCAGCAATGACAACAGCAACAACAGCAACAGAAGTAATAGCAGGAGCTGCAGTTAAAACAACAACAACACCCACGACGACACCATCGCCACTATCGATAGTAGCAACAAGAAAATGGGTTGGTTTCACTATAAAGTTAATACCAAAGACTCAGGTTTCTAGATATATAACTGTATTTGAAAACGCTCAAGCAACTGCAAAAACATCAACCTTAGCTGCAGCAACAGTGACAACAGCTCTATCAAAAAGCAAAGGCCAAGGTTTTGAAAACAGCGTTGAAACAGAGGATAACGGAGACAAAACGTCAAATCGTCCACTAGGAAAACAGGTAAATGTTGATACATGGCTCTTATTAGCCGAGTAACAAGTCCGCTAAGAACTACGATGTTATATTCTATAGATACCTTGTAACTCCTTTTTGAAAAGCACATTTCGAAGTAACAGTAAGCCTACCAACTGGCTAAAAAGATTCAAAATTAGAAGTGAACGGCATTTCAAAATACATAGCACATAATTTGTAAAACTACTTGCACACTCCCTTCTGCTTTTAGAATTTATTCTAAAACCCAAATTTATTCTAAAACCCAAAATCAGCCAACGAAACAAAACGTCACCTCTCATTAGCCGAGTGCGAGGTCCGTACGGCGAATTATGGGCCGAGTTTTTTTTCTTCTTTTTATCGCCCAAGCGCGAAGGGCAGGAGCCAAGAAAACAACGAAAGGAAAAAACGATAATCCGTAACTTGCCGTACGGACCGAGCAGACCGGGGCTTATAAGATTATTATTATATGTTCATTATCCCGGATTTTGAACGGTAGTCGAGAGCTAGAGGTGCTCACGTCTACTGACGGACCTCGAATTGACCAATAACAGCTAGCGAAACCAGTCACCCGTATAATAAAATAAAATTCAGCACATCACTGCAAAACTTACCTATGTAAGTGAAAAAATAAAATGTAAAACCTGTTTCTTAAAAGTTTGTTTATTATATTTATATCAATATATTTACTGATATTGCT
>JAOBRG010376756.1:0-11442 GCA_027574985.1 Umimayanthus nakama
TGAGGGTAGGTTAGGTTTTGAGCTGTGGCCACATTTTGCAAATTTTGCTCGATTTTTCTGTGCATTCGCTCTTAAACTTCAGATTCGTGTACCCAAAGTATTATTGTATTCAAATATACAGACAGTTGCGCATACAAGTTTATTTATCGAAGGACAACACCTTCTTTATGGTAGTGAGTGTTGTGGATATTTTATAGGGCAAAAGTTTTAAGAACGCAACAAACACTTCCCCTAATTAAAGAGAGCAGGTGCCACCCCCCGGATAGCAAACAATTATACTTAATTACTTACAGATTTGTCAGTGCAGGTAAATGGACACAGGACAAGTGCTCCATGCTATGACTATCTGCACTGATTCAATCAATCCCCCCCCCCAAGGGGTTTTTTGGCTATAATTTCTACACGGTTTGAAGAATATTGATGAAACTTCATGACCTTTCCTAAAATTTAATGAGGAATCTTTTGGCAAGCAGTTTACTAACACATGACGTGTGCTGTTGCCATGGTAACCATGAAATGAAAGGGTGTTTTCGAAATTTTGAGTATTTTGTTTTTTAATAATATTTCCAAGCTCTTCATAGGTAATTAAGCCTTAGATTCTACAAAAAATCCCCTGTAACTTATTTTTTAATAAATTTTGTTAATTAATACGATTATGTGGAAAGTAGTGCATTGTGGGTAAATTATTACTATTTTGTAAAAAAACATCCTAAATACGTTTATTTTGTACATATAATCACCATACATTGCGATGAAGGAGTCTAGACACTTGTTTTCCTTTTTACAAAATTTTAACTAAAAATATTGAAAAGCAACGGAGATAGAGTAGTTTTTTGTTGTTGCCATGGGCAACAGCTACCTTAAAATATATAATCTTAGCATAAGAAGATGTTTGGGATACATTCTAAGTTAATCTTTTTAGGTGATGACTAAATGTAACAGAAAAAGCTGTTTTTGTTTCTTGTCCGACCACTTTGTCATAATTGCAAATAAAAATGAAACAAGTACAATGTTGTCATGGCAACGGTAGCATACAAATAAAAATGATGACGTCACAGGTTATACAGGTCACGTAGTTAACTGGTTAGTTAATTTGTCCTAATATTTTACACGTTAGTCGAATTTAAGTATTCTCATTGTCGTTTTGATCGAATTTGAACAAAAACCGAAATTGACAAGTGATTGGCCAGTCTGTGAACTAGTTGATGACGTAACTACTACGTCATATCACAATTATATTATTGTTTAAACTACACAAAGTGTCTCTGTGCCTTTTTTGTTAAAATATATCCAAGTATGTCAGTTTTCCCTTTGATTTCATAGGTGAAAGTCTTGAACTGCTAAAAATACTCCAAAAAACAAATGTGGTGACGTCATTATGACGTCGCATGCCCTAATTGCAAGTTGATACCACAGTTATGTAGAACTTACGCTACTTATTAATTAACCCAAGTTTCACATATTTTTGATGAACAACAAAAAAGTTACAATGGGTGGGTGAATCAACCCCCCCCCCCTTCGCCCACAGGCTACGAGGCCTCTAAAATGTCCAGGCTAGATAGGGCTAAGTTACTACTACGCAGAACAAAACGCTGAAGAGGCTCCGTATTTCAAGACTCAGAAGAAAACTAGCAAATCAAGCGGAACGTCTCATTTAAATCGAGCACATACTGCGCAAACAGTTTCCTTATCATGAAGCGGGTTTCACAAATCTTCGGTAATTTTCAGTAAAGAAGTGCAGCAAGAGTGTTCCTGTGAGAAAGTCAGATTGGCTGAATGAAAGGAGACGCTGTTTGGAGTCAGTCTGCTAGGCTGACAAAGGGCTAACGCGGCTCGAAACGTCAACTATACACCATACGTCCGGAGCGAAAAACGTATTGGTATGAATATTAACCACTGTTGATCGAAACACATTTACAGGTTAACATTTATGTCAGTTCAAAACTAGTCTTCAAGTAGTTATACAGTTGACAATGTACATGGTTTAGGGTCCTGACTTTTAACAGATCTCTCCTCAGGCTCCTGTTGACTGTTGATCTCTCTCACCTCTAAAGTGGGTCGGGGTGTAGTGCGAGGGCTGGCGCCAACTGTGTTGACCGAGAAGGTTTCTGGGTAAACCCTACTAGACCTTCCTAGGAGTCTCCAGAAAGTTTTTCGGAACTCGGGAAGCTGCAGGGCGTAGATTATCGGGTTTAGCAGCGAGTTTGCGTAATGAAGAAACTTGATGGCGTACACCGAGTGCAGGGAAATAACTAACGGGCAGGTAGGACCGCAGGCGAAGAAAATGATATTTATAATATGGAATGGCAACCAGGTAAGTATGAACACTCCGGTCACAATGGCCAGCGTTAACGCGAGTTTCTTGTCTTGCGCGTGCTCTCTTGTTTGGCGGTTTGTGTGCACGGTGGCATGGCTACACTTGACTCGATACCAGATGAGAACATAAACAAATGTTAAGATAAGGATTGAAACCGACAGGCAGGTTACCATGGAATAGAAGAACGCTTGAAACGTGAGCAGATTTCGGGCAGCGCGCAGAAGCGACAGGACGCCGGCCAACAGCCAAACCAGACAAACGAAAAACACGTAAAGTTTCTTGTTTGTGGCTCGATAGCGATGGGGCCAGTAAACAGAATACGTGCGTTCGACGGCGATAACTACTAAACCAATTACGGACCCAAAGCCAGATAGTAGATCCACTGAGTCGAAAACTGTTCTGAACGTGATTGTAACGATGTGCGGCCCAGCAAGTTGATAGATAATGTACATTGGCAAAGTGACTGAGCCCACGATGAGGTCAGCAACCGATAAGTTGATTATTAGATAGCTGGCACGCATGCGCCGAAGTCGTCGGTTGACTACAAAGATGGCGACGGAAAGCGAGTTGCCAAGACACACAGCTGTTGCCACGATGCCATAGGCCACACACCAGCCGACTTTGTCAGAGTGCGTGTACATCGTCCACTGGACTTATTGTTGTGTGTATGTAGCTACCAAGCCGTTACCTGAGGAAAAATATTATAAATTAACCTTTGATAGTAGATCAGAGCATTTCTCCTTGTGTATAAGACGACCCTTATTCATAATCCGTGCAGCAGTAGAGCTCAGTATTTTACAGGCACGTAGACAGGGGGGGATGGGCACTAACCAACTCAGGAACCAGAAAGATCCGCCTGGTGGTATCGTAAAAGATTTAAAATGATACAAAATAATGTAGTGATGGTAAAACTAACGGATTCAATACATTTCCAGCAGTTTAAGGACCTTAAGTTTCATTTTTTTGTTAAGCCCTTGTGTCTTCGTAAGTTGCATGGCGTATATCATTTCCAACATTAATTACCTGGTCCCTGTTCTTGAGGTATGCATCCCCCACAAAAAATCCTGGCTACGCACTTGTTTTGTACACCTCAGTTTAGCTATCTTCATCGGATAAAAAATAAAGCTGGCCGCGTTTAGTGTGCTTAACACATTAAAGAACTGATTAACTAGTATTGAGGCCATCTTCGTTTAAGGATTCACAGAAAGCGGCAAAATCAAAGCTCCGTATTTTGTATACAACCTTTCGTGGCTTTGTACTTTTTTTATCTAATTAAGTAAAAAGTTCTTTTGCTTTTTTTTTATTTTCCTGGTGGCATGAGAGCATCATTCTTAATAAAATCCAAACTCGCAAAACTTTCGCGAACATTGTTTGCTCTATTCAACTTTTGTTATTAAATAATTATACAAATTCTTAATCACGTGTATGATATCAGACCAAATTACACTCCACTTCGTTTAATTAACGTTGTTAATCGAGTTTAATTGCAAAAGCCCTCGAAAGAGGGCAATATCTGTAGATAACGGATCAAAAGTGTTACGTCAGTGAAAATGCCGCGGTTTTGTTCCCGTTGTGATTTAATAAGTTAGAAACAAAAGATACTGCAAGTAAAAGGTTTCGGCAATATTACAAGAAAAAAGTACTCAGAAAGGACATAATGATGAAAATTGGTTTTGATTTTTAATAATTGAAGTTGTTATAGTATATTTTCACCTTAAAGGTTTGTAGTTGACATTTCGAGCGTTAGTGTTTTTTGTCAGAGCAGACTCATATTGATGAAAGCTACTTGTAAAATAAATTTCAGAGTATGGCGATTCTGTTAAGACTGAACAGAAGATTGAACAGATTTCCGTGCAATTCAAACACGTCAATCGCCTTGTAAGGTAATTGAAAAACGGCTTTTATTTGTGAGGTCAAAATGACAATCGTATTTCGTTGTTTGCTTTTGTCTTGAGATGGTCCTTCAATTTCCTTTTTAAAATTTTTTTCTGGCGTATGTTAGTTGGAGAAATTATTGTCTGATTGAGATTGAACTATTCATACACGCTACATTTTCGTATGTACTTACAAGTACATTGCACTTGAAATCCGTTCACAGGAAAATATTATCAGGAACAAAAAAGCTGACAAATCCAATGTCATCCAACAACGTTCTAATATCTACGAGCAAGACATTCACAATCCAACAAAATTCTGTGTTTCATTTCACGGAGTATTTGAACAGAATTCCCCATTTGATTTGTTTTATTGTGACAGCTTCACCTCTTGCGTGCTATCTGCCGATCTTTACAAAGATACCGCAACTCTTTGCTCATGGCAAATACTATTTTTCAAAGTTACAAAACAAAGATCAAGGAAGGATTTTCCCGATGCATATTTGTAAGAGAAAAGCTACACTTAAAAAGAAGTATTGAAACAAGTCCGTTTACCGTGCGAGTCTGCTTGTTAGAAAAACCTAGATTCTAAATATTTTGAAATTTCTTCATCTTTCAGCTAGTGACAGAACGTTTTAGGTTTGTGCGTGCAATGACAGATACTTCAAAGAGGAAGTTATTAGTGAAGTTCAAAGTGTAATTACTTTCAAGAAAGTGACATTAAGTTGAAATACCATATCAGACAGCTTCGCAATTGGCCAAGATTTTATCTATATTTTTACTGAATGAATCATCCTCCGGGGATGGGAGAAGTTCTGCCCTGATCCTGTTTATGTTAACCATTTTCTCGACCCTGTTTATCAATTATCTGTGGTAGTTATTGGAGAGGAAAGTAAACGCTACTAAACAGTTTCTGCCCAAAACGACTTTACCCGGCCGATCAACCCGCATATTCTATCAGGCGGCACGCCCCCGCACGGTAAACACGTGGGTAGCCCCAACGGGAAGAAAAGGAAATAAGGTGGTTGATAATCTAGAATGTTTGTTTAGTATTTTTTCTAATCAGACATTTTTGAACTTACATTGATATAAAGAACTTTAGAAGGTGACTTTTTTCAATATGCATTTCAGGATATTATATAGTTGTAATTTTGAAATTAACTAAAACAAGTACTTATCTACGCTACGCGGTTTGCGGTAAATATCAATCATTAGCAAAAACCGAACTAGTGAAAAGTGTTTTTTCGCGCGCTCTGGTTGGTTTCCCTATCTAGGAATATCCTAGATAATCCTGGCGCTCCTGACTTCCTGCGAAACTGACAAGATAGGGTCGCGGTTTCAGGGAAGTTTGAGCGAAGCCAAAATTAAAGAAATAAATGAGAAAACCATCAAAATCAGAATACAAAGATAGCGACGAAAATGGTTTTGGTGTTTTCAGGGGTCATGTTTTATTTTTAGACACTTTTTACGTCTCAATTTCACAAGAGAAACAGAAATTGTTAACGCTAACACGAAACGACCGTCAGCTTCGAGTTTCTTTAAAAATTTCATACACGGCATAATTATAAAATAAAAAGATTGTAATATCTTTTTATTTCACTGATTCACTAGTTTGGTTTATGCTAATCGAATTATTCACCTCAGTATCGGTGAAAAGCCCAGCATATTCACCTCCACCTAGGTGAATAATTACTCATTAACGTATACCAAACCAGTGAATAGTGTTTTTCGCGCACTCTGATTGGTGCTCTATCTAGAAACATCCTAGGATATTCCTAGCTCGCATAACTGCACTCGAAATTGAGAACATGGTGTTCCGGTTCCCGGAAAGTTTGAGCGAAGGTCAAATTTCAGAAATCAATGAAAAAGCCAGCCAACCAAAAAAAAAAAGCGACGACATTTAGTTTGGGTATCTTACAAGTTAAAATTCTATTGTAAAACACTATTCTACGCCTCAATTTCACAATAGAAGCACATCGTTATTATATTGTAACGAAAGAGTTGTCAACTTACGAGTTTGTTTACAAATCTTAAAATGCGGCATAAAAATACAAAGATTGTAATGTTTTATTTCTCATATTCATTGGTTGGTAAATTATAATGTAGTTGTCTGCCTCAGCTTCGGTAAATATTTACTCACTAGTCACCTCCACTTAAGGGGGTAGTTACTAACTATCTCCCGCAAATACCGGAAAGTTATACGTCAAATACAAGGATCTAATTACTCGAGCCGTGAGGCACTGAGTAGAGGTTTCAGCTTTGTTCTCCTTCTTCGTGTCGCGATAAAAACTGCCAATGTGTTATTATGCAAGATCAGTTTAAACCCCCTTCTGAATTCTGTTTCCCCAAAACAAGATGGCGGTGGGACAAGATGCTTCATTACTTGTCGTTCCTTATAAAAGCTAAAAAGTTTGAAAACTCGTAAAAAACGTTTTTGAGAAATATCGGAGTCTGTTTTCAGGAATTCGCCGATTGCAAGACAAAGATGAGTTTGCAATGTCAATCTGACGAAGTTGTCAGAATGCGCTCCGCTTTGGTGCTGTGTAGAAAAAAAGGCGCGGTATGGAAATTTTGAATGTGTAAGGGTTCCATAATAAAATCACATGAACTGCATTTTTCCGAAGTAAATGATGGATACTATGATTAAGTATGAGGTTGCTCTTGGTTTATTTACTCTACAGTTTCAAGATTGGCTTGTTGCACAGAATTAGTTGCTGCGGCCCGAGTGTAGGCTACTAATAGCCTCTTGTTTTTTAACGTTCTTGAGTTTAATTTCTGCAACTGTTAAACGGTTTCCACTTTTCATTCAGAGCTTCACAATTACCTCACGACCTCTTCTACACTTCAGTTAAGCTAGTCACCTCTGACTTGAAATGTTAACAAAATATTCTCACAATCATTCACATTATGTCACTGCACCGCTGTAATTTCTAGTTTAAAATATGACACGACGAATCCCAAGTATCATAAGCTCTGTCGATTTCTTTTGGGTTTCCTCACCACCTAAACGTTTCTTGTAAATACATGTTATGTATGTGTGTCTGTGAAGTGTACAAGGTGAAAAAATAAACTGCATACATCGACACTGCATTTTTCGTGTGCACCAACGACATACCCAGGGTAGATCAACCGAACGTTAGATAGTCGAACAAAATCGAACGATTATGTTCGATTATGATAGACAATCAAGCAAAATCGAGCCCAAGATTTTCAGTGAGTGCGATTAACAAACCTAATGGAACTTTAAACCCTTCGATTTTGTTCGATCCTGTTCGATTTTTGCAGTTTTGTTCGATTTTGTTTGGTTTTGTTCGTTTTTAAACACCACCACTAACAGCGAAAATCGCGCCAGTTGCGTTTCTGTCTTTATAGATTTCAGTAAACACTATATATTCACCGAATAATCGTGGCACTTTAAAAAATATTTCAAACCCCGAGCAACATACCAAACCATACCGATCTAAAGTAGCTTTCTTTGTTGATGATTCCATTGAGTACACGAGTTCGTCTTTTCTTAAGAAAGACCTTACTGGCCTTCTAAATTGTCAACTGAAATGTAAAGCACTCCGTTTCTCCAACAAGAATCCTACAGGCATTCACTCGTCGTATTTTCTCGGCTGTCATCATATCCGATGTAGTTCAGTTGTAGCATACATTAAATGCCTGGTCATCAAAGACCTGGGCAAAAGTGTGATCTACAATGGCACAGCTATAAAGCATTCCTCTCAGGTATTAGATGGCACAATTCCATCTTCCGTGTATAATTGAATTAGCCTTACGAAAACCCATTGTGAAAATTTTTCGTCTTGATACTCGCCTTGACTAAAATCGAAAGTTTGACCCAAGCACAGACACCAAACAGGGCAGTTGAAAGCTGAACCTCGACCAAAACTATCTGGTTTGTAGACAGCATTCACAAAAAGCAGCCTTAAATTTATAAACCGATCAAATTGTAAAATTCCAAACAGACAACTGAATGACATAGTAGTGTTCCCTATAACACGCTTTACATGAGTCAAAACAAACTTCATGGTGACAACGACATGGCTCCGATTCCTCAATGTTTTGACTCGGAGCAGTAATCTTATGTATGAAAATATCATAGCAAATTAAAAACACATTGAGGCTAAATTTTTTATAAAAAACAGAAGGATGAATGTAGAGCAAAACCATAACCTCGGTTTCTCTAAAAAAAAGAGTAAATCCGTAGAATAAACTCAAGGTGGACAATTCTTCTGGTTAATGCTAACGCAACAAAACTTATAGGAACTCTTCAATGAAAAACCATATTGTGCAACAACTTTTGAGATTAAACCTGAAGCAAAAATAGAATTTTGATTATTCCAAATTGCAAGTACAGCGTTACAGACAATCGTCTTGTTCTGTATTAATGACGTTACTCGAGTCAACAAACTGTCAATAACTAAAATTTTCAAATTAAGAATGCTATGGTCATAATGTAACCAGGGTTTGTCTGATAGTCCTTAAAGTAATAGAGCAAACTGATACAGATGTCCGATCTTATTAAAAACTGAAATATGCCTTTTCGGCTGCGAAATAATGAAGTTCAATGAGAAAACCGTACTCTAAAGCCCGATAATGCTTTAACTACGATTAGAGCTGGTGATGACTGAGTCTTTCATTCTAAACATGTTCTTAGATATTAAAGTAGTGCTCATGTTTTGTCTAAATCTTCAGAGTATTACAACAAACTTTGGTTACTCTAAATTTTTTTCAGTTTAAAACCGTTTGGATACAAACTTTCACTTATTATTTGTTAAGCATACATGTCCCTAGCCCTTGCAGTTAACGCTTGCGAAGCCTACATTTGTCCATCACAATTGGCATAATTTCAGACTGCAGTTTGAAGTCTAAGTTTTCACTTTCGACTCCAGGATGATTTACGGACTGCTTCCAGCAGCAATTTGTTTTTCTGAAGATAAACTTAAACTTGATAGACTTGTATTGAGGAAAATGTAAATGAAATTTTACATTATTTTGGGGTTAAAATCCTTTTTTACCTACATGTATGCAAAGTTGAATGTGACAAGAGTGAAGAATTTGGTAGTTTCTAATGCCTGAAAATCAAAACAAATACTTGTAAAAGAAAAGGTATTTCCAAAGACTTTAAACGAACCCGACTGAAACTCATTGCTAGTTTATTTGCAGTCAGCTCACGTCAGTTCTCAACTGCCCAAATGTTTGTTCACAGTTTGAATTTTTCATGTCCTTGGAGGGACAGACTAACTTTAAATTTAACATTAGTACAAGGAAATCATGGAATTGCATCTCTCAGCTTTGAAAAGTATACAAGGAAAACGTGTCACTCTAAAATTTCTCTCTATAAAATCTATGAATGCTCTAAATTGGTTTGCTGACAAGACGAAATGATTATCAATCAAGAAAAATATATTAAGAAGTTAAGGACTACAGTTGTTAGAATTCCCTTGATACAAAAATTCAGGAAAGAAAAACTAGAAAGGAAATGGAATGAAACATAAATCGACAAACTTACCTCTTCAAAAGGGGATGCACTATTGCCTGTCTTCAAACGTGATGTACGTATCGGCTGCAACCGGGTAATCGCGCAATTCCCGATCAGGTTTGCATCTTTCACTTTTCAGTAAAAGAAGTTAATTGCAACTCCACAATTCATTGTTCGCTTTAACAATAAGCATAAAACTAATTGACTTCGTTTTCGGAGTTTTGAATTTCGTAGTCTTTCGTTTCTACAAACGTTTTGCAAGTAAGTAATTTATTCGGGCTTTTGTATCGTCTCCTCGCGGTGCTAAACGAACAGAGAAGTGTTGACAACCGTTTATGAAGATGATCTACGAAATTAGCACTGAGTTTTTTCACAAATCAGCGGCAGAACCTTTCGAATTTAATTATGGCGCAAATGTTACAAATCCACTTGATTAGTTCCTGATAAAATCTTCTTTATCTACAGAAGTCTCTGATCAGATAATGCAATCTTGTTTCCCAAGTAACACAAGTACTCTTTCTGGAACTGGATCAATTAGTACTCAGAAGTGATGTTGCCAAGCGAAGTCAGTTATCTAAAAGACTAAGTAAGATCAGTTAGAATTCGGCTGTATAGCCTGAACGCAGGAGCAAAACTATCAACCAAACTTCTCTAAAATACAGTCATATCTGCACTAAGAGGAAGCAGTACCCCTTTCAATACGAGCTAGATGATAAAACGGCAGCTGTTCCATTAAAAAATTTACCGCTTTGCATGCATCCAAAGTTTCTTCCGCTAATCACATACTTCGCGGAAATACATCGAAGGGCTGCAAATACGCCTTTTGGTTTCCTGTTGCTGTGTTCTAAAATCAATAAAAGTGAAAATCATTAAAGCACCTCGAAAAAGAGTAAGGAATGAAATCGATCATTCCTTTTAATATTTGACTCAATATCTTTTCAAGGCTCTATTAATTTCAAGACGTTTACAATAACATCTATCTTTATAAGTATGTAATACTTGATAAGGAAATATATCGGTTATACCATTGTTTTCTGTAACAACATAGCAAAACAAAAGCAACAAGCTTAAGTTTTTAAATATTTATTTCAAAACAGAAACTGAAGTAAAAACAGACATATACACTTGCATCCTGATATGCAAGTGAGCGTCGGTAAAGACATTTACTACACGCCTTTTTTTATTAAGAACCAGTAACTGAAATTTTGGCCGAGGCTCGTTAATGTCAAGTTTTTGCAATATCTGAGCCATAATTTTTCTTGCTTCTTGCAATTTTAGGAGTTTAATTGCTGAGCATTGTTATGAAGTTCACTTTAATTTTACAGCATGAGGTTTTTTATTACAGTATGAACACTTCGGCACTGTCATACAACATGTGTGGCACAGTACTCACTGCTTTCTCAGTGTTTCTTGCCAAATTCCTGGAGTTCGTCCTGCCCAAAACCCTTTGCGCGCCCCTCATTTCCTTCCCAAAGTTCTCTGCGTCTTCTCTCTTCCGCCACCTAAAAGCGAATGGGTATGAGTCTGGTGTTTCTTACTGCAGCAGGACTTCCATCGAAACGAGCTGAAACACCACATGTACTAGTGTTTTTCATAAACATTTGTATCTAAAGTTCATAAAAAGCGTCCATTAAATTATTGTTGAATCAGTTTCTAAGCTGCTTGCCGATTTCGAAATTTAGCTGAGCCCAAGACAAGGCAAGACTTTATTTGTACCAAAAATGTGTGCAGCTATTTTTTACAAAGTTTGGAAAATTAAATTGTAT
>JAOBRG010376778.1:0-11442 GCA_027574985.1 Umimayanthus nakama
ATCTTCTTTCATCAAACCTACCAACGGTAATGACTTTTTACTCCTTTCTTCACCCACACACAGATTTGCCAAAAAAAATCACTAACCTTTAGTTGTCAATAAAGCTTCATTAATCGGAACCCTCATGCAGGCACTATTTGTCTACCATACCCCAAAATCAATTCCCGTTTAATAACAATTTATACAGATAGTACATTTAAGAACATACCGTAAACTTACTCCACATATCTTCTTAATCACCATCTTTTAATATTGTATTTTTAAACTATAGGTGACATTTTTTAAGAGGTACATGAATGTGTTTTCAAAAATTAAGTAAGCGAAAAAAACAGCATACAGAAAAAGCCTAAAGAAGCAGATATCATCAACAGTCTCACCTATGGAAAGAAGCCAAACTGGCACGGCTATCTGTACAAGTGTACGTGTAAGCTTGAGTAAAGAGGAAGATATACTTGTTTATTTTTCATTCGTTTTCAGATTTTAACGCATAAGTTTCTGGGTAAAACGAAGTCAGACAAATCACAAAAGTTGTCGATCTCAGTATCACTTCATTAGAGATTTGTAAATACTTCGACAAGTGTGATTTTGTTCTAGTCTTCGCTGATTTCGACTGATTTATTCACTGTTGTTTACTATTTAAAACTATAATCAAATAAAACCAACAAATAGACTGGGTCGATTATTGCAATAAGGCCTAAAAATTATAAATACGAGCTATGAGCCAAGGTTTATGCTTGAGTTTGAGAATAAAGCCGAGAAATTTGACTTCTGAGAAACATGTAATTATGAATACGACTGTACGGATGTAAACAAAATCTTGGCGACTGACACCCGACCGGACCAAACGGCGGCAATTATCTGTTTGGCGGAAGCATTTCCGGATCCATAATCGACTTATAAAATTAAAGTTCGTAAAGTTTTCGATTCCCTCCTTGTTCTGGTTGGCAGCTTTGCACTGCTTATCGTCTTGTGCTTTTATGTCTCGCTCATGAATGGCCGCCAGCATTCGAGTTTATCTTCAAGTTCAAGTTTAGCGGCAATTTTATACTCAAACTCCATTGCAGATCGATCATCATTTCTTGATACAGCTTTTGAGCTTCTTCATTTTTTTCCTCTGTGTTCTAGCTGTGTGCCTTCATGTCTCACTCTTTAAAGTGCCAAATCTAATATAGTACTTCAGGGCCCGGTTGTTCAAAGCCCGATTAGTGCTAATCCTGGGTTAACTCTATAGGTTCTGTTAACCCTCGGAAATCCAAGCCATTTTCTGTTACAAAACGGCCTAAGGAGGGGGGGGGGGTCATTTGGACCCCCAATACGTTTTCGAAACGGTTGCACATAAAAAATCATGCTTTTGCATGGAAGTAGCTTTTTGTTTGCTAATTACTTTACTTGACAACAATCAAGTTTTAGTTAAGAACTGTTGCTATGGCAACAGTCGTTTTACAACATGTCCGCCATCTTGGGTTTTTCAAAAAAACTTATTTTACGCAAAACTGAAGCAAATTTTACTGGAATTAGTAAAAAACATGTATTTTCAGCCTAACATAGGAATATAATTAAGAATAAAGTTTTAAAAAAGAAATAAGAACCAAGTCTCCAAAAAATTTACAGTTTTTCATTTTGAACTTCAATTTGCATAATTTATTAAGCATAAATTATAAATGATTACGTCATGCAATTAACATCAAAACATCCGCTCATTATCAGACTACAGGTACCAAAAGTTTTATTTTGATTGCCTGAAAGTTTCAAATTTC
Organism: Umimayanthus nakama; assembly: GCA_027574985.1. Classification (NCBI taxonomy): domain Eukaryota; kingdom Metazoa; phylum Cnidaria; class Anthozoa; order Zoantharia; family Parazoanthidae; genus Umimayanthus; species Umimayanthus nakama. Next base: position 1,758 of record JAOBRG010376778.1, read on the forward strand.
AGGTCGGAAAAACCTATGGGGGGGGGGGTACATTTGACCCCCCTTGGACTTTCGAGGGTTAAGAGTTAATCCAGGATTAGTACTAATCGGGCTTTGAACAACCAGGCCCTGGCATGCAAGTCTTCGTTTCAATTCTCATTGTTCGTGACCACGAATCGATCTTGGCCAACTGTCATTCTTCGTGTATGCTACGCCACACACGCCATATGACCGCCACGAAGCATGAATGCGAAGCTCTGCTACAAACTCATACGTACCACCCAAACAAATCTTAATCCTTTCTGGCATGTGCGAGTGAGCCCACAAGGCATTGCGAGTGAGCCCACAGGTAGCCCGTCTGAAATATGTCGCTGCGAGCGAAACGCCGAGAGATAGTCAATAAAGTTTATACAAGGATTGGGGTGGGGGGGGGGGTGACTGTGAAACTCTGCCAAGAGATTCAACACCACACCCAACTCCATACTTATTTTGCCACTTTGAAATACTCGCGATGGAAAATTTTATCCTTTCAAGTTAAGACATGTTGACATTCGTTCATTACTGGTACATGTAGTTAAGGCAAACGAAAGTATTTTCTTCCTATCGTTTGTTTTGGATCTTTGCAACCCTTTTTTGCAGTTTTCGTTACCTTTTATTATCTTTCGTACATTAAATGAGTGCCCTTTAAAAAATTACTTCAAGCGTGAGAAAGGTTTTCTTTTAAGGTGGGGCCTTCCTCCCTTCCTGTATGCCCTCAAAAGGAGTGCCCCCAGGGAATAAGAATTTGTTTTACATGTTTCATATAACTGCAGGTGTTGTTACTTCTAAGACCAAATGCAAATAGAGTTGAGGATCACCCGGCATTTTCTGTTTAAGGCTGTTAAGACATGAAAATAACTGCTTTCCCCGCGAATTATCGAGTGCAAGGATAATTTGTTGCGAGACAAGCTGAGAAACACTGTAGGAGAGTTTGCTTGATGGCGGGAACGGGTAGATCATCAAGGCATTTCTGTGTTTTACTACAAAAGACTAAGATTGTACGTTTGAACAACAAATATATCTTAGTCCCAGGTTTAGTTGATCATTTTGTTTCAAGTAAAATTAAAACTGAACTAAAATAGCTCACGACTTCCCCAAACTGAAACTATCTCAAGCGGGTTCAAATCAATTGCCTTTGCAACCCAAGGCCACCCAGACAATTTTTTTTCAAAATAGCCAATCATGAGTCGGGTTGAGAACAATTAAATTGCCACAATTTTTTTGACCGGTAATATTTTTATCGGACTGCCGAAGCGGAATATCGTTGACGTAAATACTTGCTTTCGGTGGCAATCATGAAATATATATATTAGAACGTTTGGATATAAATAGGGCATAGGGTACTACAATAACGGATGCCGTTATCCTGAAGTTTACGCGAGCAACTATTAGATATGAACCACAATTATCACGGCTCTTCTCAAGACAAAACTGAAGACGAGTCTCCGTTCAACGAGTTTATTCTAGTTAATGAGCAGCTAAAGCCTATATTACAATTTCAAAATTTTACCCAACAAGAAATCTAATGACTTCGGAACTCACTGAAAATATCAGAATAGAAACTGAGAATAGATCAAATCAAATACGCACCTGTAGATTGTTAGTAGCACGCAAGCATCAGATCAATACAATGCAATCTTGGTATTGGTTCTAGTTAGGGTACATTTTGAAACAATCACGGCTTGCCTATGATTTGGCGTGCACGGTTCATCCGCTAATCTAGACTCTCCAAGAAGAACCGGTCATATTACAAAGAAAATCACGTAAACATAAAATATTCAACATACATAAAATTGCCGCCGCTTTCTTCACGGGTTTGGAATGTTCATAAAAGCAAGAGTCAAAAAAGAGAACATGTTTTTGTAACACACTCAGTACTGACAATCACGCATAATACAGCACTGCATGCAGTAAAACACAACCATAAATTCTAACTCTTATTACGGCAGAACTGTTCAGTGTTCAGAGTCGTGCAAACGAAAACTCAACGTTCTATTGGCATCGCCACGCCCGGTGTTCACAATTTTCCCACCGGCTAGTTCACTAGCGAAGATTTATCAGTTCCACGGGCATTCCCCTTTTATGCCGGTCGACCAGATGTGGAAACTCCCAATCTCGCGATTCATCAATGGGAATCTTGTTCTGTAGGATTTTCTTGAATAGAACCAAATCTTTGTCTAGCTGGAAGTGGTCAACATACCTGGCATTCTGTCTCCTAAGTCGAGGACGCATGACAGAAAAAAAGTTACTCAAAGATCGCTCTCCTGCCAACTTGAATTTTTGGAGTTCATTCGAAGCCTTTGATTCTTTTTCTCTAGTTCCTTAACTAGCTTTTGAAGCTCGCTTTTTTTTAGTTTTTACTTCTGGGTGTTTTTCACTAACTCCGCAGATCTGCATACTGAGACACGCTGGGTGTTTTATACATTGGCCCTCATAATGGCCTGGTTTATGACAGTGTGAGCAAAGTTTCCCGCGCCTGCCGTTTGATTTTCCAGATAACTGGTCATAAGCCAAGCGCATGTTTTCTAGCTGTTCTTTCGCGCTTTCAGCTTGAGTTTTCATCACTGTCACATTGTCGCTAAGTTCCATTTGTTTTGTCTGGAGATACTGGGTTTGGTTATTCACGTTACGGCGCGCATGATCATGAGTTCTTGATGCGCTGTCAAAACCAGCATATATCTCTTCCGTATTCAAAGATGTACTTGGCCGAGCTGCTTCAGCTGGAGTTGCCCAACTGGAAGAAGTTGGAAACAATTCTTTCGGCTCGAAACAGGAGCCAAAAGAAACGCCTGGTGCAGCAGTTTTTTGAAGCAAGGAAAGTTCTTTGTCTTGGATCTTTTTCTCCGCTAAGAGTAGCTTTGTGGCGAGTTTATGATTATTTCCAGATCACTTTTCTCCAAATACTTCAGCGAGTGTTTGCTCCTAAATCCACGACTTTCAAATTCATACGCCAAACGTTCAAGATTCAACCCGGGGCCAGATATTGACGCCAACCATGAAAAAACTTCAGATGCGAAGTTTGACGCTATGACCGATTTTCTGAACGATTTTCAAAGGCGGGGTGGAGATGAATTCGATCGATTTTTCAGCGAATCAGCGACAAGCGTTCACACGCGAATTGAATTGGATCTCTGTCCAAGAACGAAACTACCGAACTAGTTGACAACATTAGTAAGGAGGTTAGTACTAAAAGCAGGAACGGGGAATGTAGGAACGGGAATGAGGGAATCTCTTAAAGCAGGAACGAGAAAAGGCGGAACCTCTTAAAGCAGGAACGAGAAAAGGCGGAACCTCTAAAAGCAGGAACGAGAAAAGGCGGGATTTATTAAAGCAAATTTATTAATTCTGAAAGCAAATTTATTAATTCTGAAAGCAAATTTATTAATTCTAAGAGCAAATTTATTAATTTTTATCAGATGATGTGAACTCGTTTTTAATTCTAAATACAACAGGAATAATCATTATATTTTCATTTTGCACATATTATCCATGAATACGGAATGCGATATATTGCTACAATTACAGACTTTATTGAATAATTGTTTGGTTTAAACTCTTTGGTTGTACAAGGTTACTCGGGTCACTTAGCGAACTTTTTTCGTATGCATCATTTAACGACGTTCGTGCTTTTAGAGATTCTGCCTTTTCTCGTTCCTTCTTTTAGAGATTCCTCCTTTTCTCGTTCCTTCTTTTAGAGATTCCTCCTTTTCTCGTTCCTGCTTTTAGAGATTTCTCCTTTTCTCGTTCCTGCTTTTAGAGATTCCTCCTTTTCTCGTTCCTGCTTTTTCCGTTCCTTCATTCCCGTTCCAATATTCCCCGTTCCAGCTTTTAGTACTAGCCTTAGTAAGGACGTTATGGAACACCAGGACAGAATATAACAGAGTTCATGCAAAATCATTGTAGGATTATAACGTCATCGATTGTGAGATACTATCAATATTCGTTTTACAGCAATTATTTATCTGAGTATAAAAAGATCAAGAAAAATACTTTATAGTGAAGTACAAAAGAAATATTGAGTTTACAATACCAAGCCCGTATTTGTACCGGGATTTGCGAAAACCAAGTCAATTTTTCTCCTGACTGAAATTTATTACATGCCAAACTTAAGTTTCTTTCTTTCTTTCAATCAAGTACTTGCACTTTTGCATCCAGGACTGGCCACTTATTCCAAACAGTTGATGGACGAATGTTGTCCAATCCTCCCTTTCAAATTTTCCGTGACCCAGCCTGAAAACCGAGACACTGCAGTGCATGCAGAGCAACGGGCTATCTGCTTTGATTAAGTATTTAGCAAGACACCCAAAATTATAATCCACGGAGCCGTTTTGAAAGGAAGACATGTTTATGATACTAAGACAAGTATAGGAGGTGTTTATGATTGTAAACCAGAAAGACACAACCCCAATGATCATAGCGCAGTTCGAATTCCCATGCTTGATGCACAGGGAGAAATAATCGGTCCTGCTCCGGCTGGTTTTGCCGACCATCTGGGATTCTTGTCTGACAACTTTCAACAAAACATAAGTGTTTTTTGCTAAGTAAGGCCAAAAAAGTTGCATGATTATTAACTATAGATTATCGTAAGCCAATTTAAAAAAAATAGAGGGAATTTTCAAATGTCGTTCATTGTTGTCAGCATACTAATAAAATACATATATGATAAGATGATATCATGTAAAATACTTTGGTAGTTATTTACAACTATCAAGAAAAGAAAGGAAGACGAGGAGACACGTTTTGGCAAATAACTGATTTAATGAAGTTACAATCAGACCCCGAATGAAAAGAAAGAAAAAGAACCCAAACGTGTCTGAGAGAAAAGAAGAGGGGAAAATGGGGGAAAAATGATAATGTTATTAATACAGATCAATCTAAACACTATTGTGGAAAAAAAGGTAATGCTCAAACCGAACAATATTGACAATGTTTAGCTAAGCCTGTGCTAAAAGTTTTGCTGCCATTATGTCTGCCACCTGTGTTCGTGTGGACAGTGAAAATGATAAATATCGTAAATAGCCGTCAGAACGCCAGTTTCCGTGTTGCTGAATTAGGCGCGCAGGGACGCCTGCTTGAAAAGCGTAGGTGGCTCCCCCTCGTCTAAAACTATGAGGTGAGTAGCCCTGGGGGTTCAGCCCGACTGCTGCGATGGAGTCCTTCAGAAACTTAGTGAAAGTGTAGTGACTGATGGGCCTGACCCGCCCTAAGTTGACTGTACAGAAGAATGGGGAAGTTTCAGGAGCTGGAACTTGGATGAAATAGTCTCTCACTGCTTGGATGGGGCAGATATCAAAACCCTGGGATGCTGGGCAGTGGAACATAGAGGCAACGCTCCCTGTTTTGGATTGTTTTAGACCATTTGATGCGAAGAAGAGCACTGGTCTCAGTTAATTTGATGTCCTGACGAGTAAGGTGGATGGTGGGGTCAAATAATTGGTGATACTAGACTGTTAAATTTGATTTCCGCAAGAAAGAGAAGAAAGCGACAACGAACAAACACCATAGTCCTGTGCGAAAGGGCTGGCTGAAGTCCAATAAAGTTCTAAAATTTCGTAAAATTGCAAGTGTGATTGGTTTCTTTTGCTTTGGTGCCGCGCCGAGGAGTCGTTTCAGCCCTTTCTTAGTCAGTGCGACTTGGAAGCTGTTTACAGCGCTGGTATCGTGCTGGTTGTATAGGTGGAATAGGCGAACAGCATTGAGGTGATTTAGAATGTACTGGAAAGACGAAGTTCTGCAGGACAGGAAAGTAGCGTAATTCGAGATGGTTTCTGGTGAGGCGGGCAAGGCTTGTAGACCATACTTCTGGCAGAAGTTAACGTAAAGCCTCCACTGAGACTTCAAGTTCTTTGCCGTTCCAGGAACATATGCATGGGACTGAATTTCTGAGGTAAGTGTCTCAAGGTGCCCCAGTGTATCTGGGACTGATGACCGATCAGGTGTAATCCACACGCGTTCTGTGGAAAAAAAATAGGACAAAGTTCAGTTCACAACTTAATGGTGAGTTCGAACATTTCTGGTGAGCAGTGGCACTCGGAGGTGGTCATTCCTGCAGTAAGCGTGTTGAACTCAATCGCGTGCGATTGGGCAAAATACCAACGACTCAGGTGATCAACGACACTGTTGTCAGAATCTGTGACGTGCTCTGCTCGGAGTTCAAAATCATAGCTGGCAGATAAGAACCAAATTTCTCGAAGACATGCCTACATGCCAGGAATACGTGAGCGACCGGAATTGAATGCCCTGACACTGTTCTCGTTGTCACACTGAATTAAGAATCGCTGTCCTGCGAGAATGTGAGACCATAACTTGAGGGCTGCCATGATGGTAAGGAGCTCTAGAATGTTGATATCGTGACCGTAGGACTTGACAGTAGCATCGGGGAATATGGTATGAAAATAGCTGCCCTGACAAATGCCCCCGGCCCCGTTCGAACAAGCATCCGTAGATAAAAAATTGGATCGTTGGTCCAGGGCTCTGTCTTCATTATGCTTACGCCATTGTAGCGTGGAAGAAAGTGACACCACCACTTTACGTCTGACTTAATGTCCTCTTATATGGTGTGCGAACGAGCGTCAGGACGATCACACAATGCGTTGAGAAAAGTGTTCATGAAAATCCGTGCTGGGCGCACACGAGCAGTGACGAAGGCCATCACACCCAACAAGGATTTCAGTTCTGTCCGACTTATGGATTGTACTAAAAGTGTTGCGGTGTTGCGGTGCAACGTTGTAAGAGTTCTTGCTGCTGTTCCTCTGTCACACGTACTGTCATAGTGATGGTGTTGATCAATATGCCGAGAAAAACCATCTCGGTACTAGGAGGGCTGTCTTTGTCCGGTGACGAATCAAGGCCCAGTTCTGTGAACAATCCGCCGAGTGCGTCGTATGCTGTAGTTGCACGCTCGGGAATTTCAGTTCCTCCGAAATCGTCGATATAGTTTGTACAGGAATAAACCTGTTCGCGAAACATGTGAGCCACTGCTGAGGTGGAGCGCTGGCACATCATTGTTGCTGACCGAAGGCCAAATGGAGGCGCGATGTCGAAGTAAAGAGGAACATTATGTCCGAGACCAAGGAGGTGACAGTCCTTAGGATCGATGCGAAGCTGGCGGTATGCACGACTTAGGTCTTGTTAAATTGTTAAAGCTGCTAATTTCAATAAAAGCAGGGAAATGAAATCAGATCTCGCTTGTAAGTAGTTAAACTATTTGATCAGAGTATCAAATTTCTGACCTCGAGAGCCATTAAGTCGCTCAAAGAACAGTGTGTTTGGTACTACACGGTCTATTACAACTTTATATTTGCGCAATCTATTTTGCAGCTAACAGCAACAAAATTTTCTGGCGAATAACTCGAGCGGCCGAAGGCTCCGTGCAAGTCACCGAGTGAAGCGAGGATAATGTTTACAGACGCAAACATGACAAGTTTTGGACAATTTTCGTCGACTTAGGGGTTTTGTGTTTGAAAACAACGAATGAATAAACAACTTTCACTGCAATTTACTCAATAGCCAGTTTTATTTCGGCTACAGTGTCTTTTAGAAATGCAACTAAATGGGGACGCATGCAAGTAAATCCCTACCCGCTAATATGTACTTTTTAATTACTTTGCAGTGAGACAACAGACCTCGATCAAGACAGTAGATTACCGTCCCCAAAGAAATGGATAAGGGTGGAGGAATTATGTACAAAAAGACTTTCTTAGAGTTACGTAATGCTTGCGTCAGTCGCTTTGTTTTTATACCAGAAGGGCGTTTGACATTGGAAGATTATTAGCCGTGAGAAGAAATCTAAATTTGTAGTTTATTTCTCCGTTCATTGTTTGTTGTATTGACTCGGATAAAAATGAAACTTGAAACTAAACAAACATTTTACAGTTTTATGGGATAACACTGAAAATCATGTGAACTATAAATGACTGTTTTACGTTATCCTAACTTGTAAGAATATAACAATACTGAAGTGGCCAAAGCAATTTTTTGCGTACCCGTGGCTGTGTTGAAATCGTGGGAACGATGCAAATCCTTGCCAGAGTAAAGTGCTACTTGTCCTTTATACCTGTCTGCAAAATATTTCCAGTCACACAACATATCCACAATGTCTGAAATAATTTATGGAGTTCTCCAGTGTAACGCATTGGAAGGCTTTGTAAATGGCATATTCAGTTTCGTCTTGTGCGGGGGTTTCGTTCAAGAAATGCTGTTGGTCGTGGTTGAAATACCAGTTCCACTCCACAGTCGCTCAGCATTTCCGTCAGGAGAGGCTAGATGAAATGGCCGTGGTAGAACCCGCAGTTATCCATAACTACAGAGTCGCCTCTTTCAAGCACAGCCGAACCGTCGGCTCTTGTCAAGTTTACTGTGTCTTCAAAAAATAGAAGTAGTTCTTGTCCGTTGGAAGGACCTCCTAAGACATTGATATGGTCTTCTCCTAACGGAGAATGCAGCAAGTTTACTGTGTAAGTTGCATTTGATGCGTATGGACACTACCAGGAAGTAAGTCGCTGATTTTTTCGAGAAATACGTTTGTCATTTCAATGTTTCCCGGTCTTTCTGATTCAACTGGTACTTGTTGAATTCTCTTTTTAGTCATATTCAGATCTTTTCTAATACACTTCAAGATTGCAGATTTGGAAGGTAAACTCATCGGATGAACAACTCCATCTAAAATTAGCCGATCTCGTATTTCAACAAGATGCGTGCTTGGTTTCATTGCTTTTTCCAGTTCCATGTAGTCAATTACATCTGAAGTCATCGTGGCTTTTGGTGGTTGACTCTTAGGACGAGCAATAGATGAGTTTGTGAGTTCGTAATGTGAAAGGACATGTTGAACAAAACATCTACTTGTCTTGAGTTCGCGTGCGATTTCGCGTTGTGAAGCTCCGTTGTGGTTCATATCCAATACTTCCTCGCGTAAAGTTTGAGGGTAACGGCGTCTCCAGCTGATCCGAGTCCCTGGAACTAGCCAATCGGGGGCGAGGACGTCTGCAAAACCGTATATCATGTCGTTCCAGGCCCCATCCGCGAGACAAGGCACAGAGAAAATATTTGCACTATGGGATTAACGTATCAGAGTTTAAACTGCGACGTGATATTTTTTTCCAAAAGTTCCTTAAAGTTGACTCTTAGTCCAAAGTTCTGCATTAAGAGCAGGTCTAATGATACACAGTTTTGCAGATGACGTCACAGGGTCAGATTAGCAAGTCGTTATCGTAATACCTTCCCGTTCTATTTACACAAACGTTCAAATATGGGTGTTCCATAATTTCAAGAAATTTCGACTGAAAGCAACTTAATAGTTTGAACTTTCCGCTGCTTTATAAGCGTCTAGTCGCTGGCACAAAAATACTACCGGTCAAAAAGAACTGTGGCAATTTCATTGTTCTCAACTCGAGTCATGAGTGGCTAGTTTGTAAAAAATTTGTCTGGGTGGACTTTGTTCGTGTAGTCGCACTGTAAACACTGAGAGTGACTTGTTTACATATACTTTACCGTTTCTCAATTGTAGTAGTTAGGAAATTAAATTGTTGTTGTTGACAATACAACTTGCAAAATGGGCTGAAATACTCCCGTGCAACTAATATTGCAAAAATTAAAAACTGTCATCTCGAATTCTTGTTGACATGGCAACATAAGGGCATAAGGGGGGGGGGGGGGGGTTAAGTCTGAC
>JAOBRG010376790.1:0-11441 GCA_027574985.1 Umimayanthus nakama
TGCTTGTTGTTTTTTGATAATTATAGGGCATCCCCTCCCCTCTGCCCCCTACCCCCCCCCTCCCTCCAACACACACATGTAACCAAAACTGCAAAAAGAGTAGAAAAAAAGAATAACATAATAACACAGTAGACTGCAAAACAGCCCCTTCCTTCGCCAGAAGTCCTAAAATTGTCTTTTTTGATCGAGTTTTGGAGCGGCCGTGAAATGGGAGACTCCCCATTTCCTTTTCCCCTGGCCGCGCGACTCCTTCCTCGCTCCGTTCTTCCATTTCATGACCGCGCGCCAAACAATTTTAGGACTTCCGGTGAAGGAAGGAGCTGTTTTGCAATCTAATAACACAGTGGAAAAAAAGCTCAAGCTGCAAACAGCGCGCGGGGAGAGAGAGCCAGTGAAGGTGGACATCTGTTTTGGTTTTGTCACATTTGAGGTACGCGCGGTGAGTAGGTGTTTTGTCAAGTTTGCTCCAGGAGCAGTAGGTACCATGTGGCTGCAGGTCGGGCAGTGCTTGAAAATAACTGCTTTGCAAAAAGAAGATGAAGCATCCTGTGACATCTGAAAATGTGGTAAGTGAAAGGTATATTATCTGCAAATCGTTGTAGGGTAAACCTGAATTTTTAAAGTAAACGAAATGGTCGCCATGCATTGATGTGAGAGCTGCCAGCCTTGCACTAATTATGAACACAAGGGAAATTTCTTGAAACAGCTCTGTCGAACTGAAAGTTAGTATTAAAAAGCAGTTTTATTTGTCTCCCATACATTTCCTTATATTTCAGTGTCCAGCCGTTGGCGCCTGTGATCAGATTTTCACATTTTCCATAGAGCGGCCTCCTCTGGAGATAGGGTTTAATCCGCAATCTTCTTCTACGAGTACGACGCTATCTGCGTCTTCTAGAGACTCCCTTTTACGTTGAGCTTGTACAAATGCCAAGCCAGCTAGATGAATGTAACGGCTCAGCCTGAATCGAGTCCAAGCTGTTCTCCATGATTCTAAATCCGAAATCAAAAAGGCGTCCTAGCGCAGTTTATAAATTAAATTTCTGGATCATGTGATCAAAGTATTTACATAAATCGCGTTAAAAATATATAAGTTAACCTCTAGCTACATACCAGGCCCGTAGGCAGGGGGGTATGCACGAACCCCCCCCCCCTACCTCCCCCCCAAGAGCCAACTGATGGGATCGCAAATGATTTGAAATTGGTACAGAACTAACGTCGAGGTGGTAGCAATGGCAATTTTATGGCATTTAGAGCAGTTTGAAGACCTTAAAGTTCTATTTTTTTTTTCGGGAAAACATGCCTCCGGACCTCCCTGAAACCCTTGCGGAGTGTCAAACTGATCCAAATTACGCGGGATTGTCCCGATTCTTCTTGAGAATCCTGAGTCCCGAATCGACTTCTGTCGGGACACTGTGGGCGAGTGTCCCGATTTTGAAGATCACACATCACAAGCCAACGAGCACAGAATTTTACACTCTTTAAATTAGCAAAATATTTGTCATAAGATGAACAATCCGTTCAATAGCAATGACTTCAATGCTAGCCTATTCGATCGAATTAAATTTCTAGCTTTCAGACATTTCTAAATAAAATATTTTTCTGCTAACCCGATTATCCATTTACGCCTTGACACTGTAAGACACTAATGATCAATCTTTTTCCCAGATAATTGTAAGCTCGCGGAGTGTAAATGAGCAGAAGTTAAAAGTATATTGTGCACGTTTTGCTCCTTGGTACGTATTTTTTGAGCACTAAAGGGGTATGATAACATTTATAAATTACAAATTATGAAAATATAATACAGCTGATAAATACGCTCTTTTTGTCTAAGTTAACAAGGAAACAACGATCAGTTTTGGGAGCATACTTGGCACCGCTGCCGGCCTGACAGTGCTGGAAACGGCGTTGTGGGGCTTTCAGATTTGAAAATTTTCTTGGTATCCTCAGAGTCATTAGAGTACTGCCCCCCTACCCTTTCCCCCGACCCCATCCCCTATGTGTCTTCGGAAGTTGCATCACGAATAGTTCATACATAAGTTATTTGGTCCCCGGTTCTTATCCTGGTTGCGGGCCTGCATACCTACTAATTCGTACTGCCTAGCTTATCGCTGTAGTCTAATTAAATTTTGTAAAACGTATTCATTCTAGTTGTAGACTTGCTGCAGTTTTTTAATTCGAGTTACACTCTTATTAAAATCGTGATAACACCTTTCTAAGACCGTAATAACACCTGGTTAACATCTTGCTACCGCCTAGCTGAGTTCTTTTTCCGTACTGACTTCGAGCTAAGTTCGCTATCATAATAAGATTCAATACGATTTTTTCTTCGCCGTATTAAGCCTCAACGCAATCTTCTAGAAAATCGTGTGTGTGAACTAAGCATTAGAGAGGCAAGCAAAAAGCACAAAGTGACGCAGGGTATCGCAATCGTTCGTGGTCACTCACGGTAATTCGTGGTCACTCGCAGTCATTCGTGGTCACTCGCGATCTTTTGTGGTCACTCGCGGTCATTCGTGATCACTCGCAGTCATTTGTGGTCACTCGCGGTGATTCATGGTGGCTCGCGGTCATTCGCGGTCGCTCGCGGTCATTCGTGGTCATTCGTGGTCACTCGCGGTCATTCGTGGTCACTCGCGGTCATTCGTGGTCACTCGCGGTCATTCGTGGTCACTCGCGGTCATTCGTGGCCACTCGCAGTCATTTGTGCTCACTCGCGATCATTCGTGGTCACAGTCGCGGTCATTCGTGCTCACTCGCGGTCGTTTGTGGTCACTCGCGGTCATTCGTAGTCACAGTCGCGGTCGTTCGTGGTCACTCGTGGTCATTCGTGGTCATTCGTGGTCACTCGCGATCATTCGTGGTCACTCGCGGTCATTCGTGGTCACTCGCGGTCATTCGTGGTCACTCGCGGTCATTCGTGGTCACTCGCAGTCATTTGTGGTCAGTCGCGGTCATTCGTGGTCACTCGCGGTCGTTCTTGCTCACTCGTGGTCTTTCGTGGTCATTGCGGTAGATCGTTCGCTCTCAATAAGCATTTTTGTTTTAAAACTGGATCCTCGCCACTTCAATGTACTTAAATTAGTCGTTCTTCAAATGTGCGGCTTTGACTCCAAAATCAGTTCGTGTTTTTTTTCAGTTAAACAAACCATAACTACTTGTCAAAGACAAACATCGGTTGAAATTGCAGATTACAAGTTCTTAAAGTTTGGCTACCAGTTTCTACTGTTGTTTTATGTAAAATTCAGCAAAAATTCTCAAAAGTGCTGCAGTTATTTTTTTCAGATAGAACTGGTTGGAGCTCTTGCCAATACAAGTCTGCCAACAGCGCTAGTAAGAAAACCTGGTCACGTCTCGCCTGCTTTCAGCTCGTCACCAATAAAGCTCCCTCGGTTCCACAGTAAAAGGGAAGGGTGGGGAGAGAGTTGCTGATTAGCTAAACAAACGTACAAAAAGTCCAGAAACTAATGAATAAACACAAACCTATCAGTTTAAATAGGTGTACCTTGATGCCCTTGGTTATGGAAACTCCAGTTTCGATCATGTTTGGAAGTCGCAGAAAAGTCGTGAGATTTGACGTCTGAGATCCACACTCATAGTAACTGTGCCTGCAGCGAAATCGATGTTCAAGACGAGAGCAAAGAGTACATTCAGGACGATTTGCGTGTGTATGTGTACATGGATTTAGAGTAAGGAAATATTGAATTCCTGTGAGAAAAGTTAGGGATTTCGTGTACATGTGTTCTGAATCATTATAAGAATTTAAAATGAGACTTGTAATTGTGGCAACCATGTTAGTCAGGTGCTGATACGTACCCCTGTACAAGGATGTGTCTGAAAATGGTCTTATCAGTCTGTTGTACCATGATGGTGTTAGGTTTTTCTTGTTGTTATTGTGTAGTTACTATACTACTTCTGTTATCTTCTGTTATTATTATAATTACTGTTTAATCTTCTTTGTCTTCTTCTTCTTCCTCTTCTTCTTCTTCATCTTCTTTTTCTGCTTCTTCTTCTTCCTTTTCTTTGACCGGTTTCAAACTATACGCAACAAGTGTCAAAAATGGCCAACATCGGTGTTGTGTTTGCATGGACCTTTTAGGTTGTTAACTGGTGGACCTGACACAAACCGACTTGTTCGACTGCATGGTGCGTCGTCAGCGTTGATCAACATAGAAACTATAAAATATAAGAAAAAAAATAATGCAAAGAATGAGTACTTTAAAAAATTTACTAGTTTGCGTATTCTACGCAAAAATGTCGCTAATGCAATAATTTCTTACGATTATTTAAGTGAAAATATGGATTCAAACAGGGCAAGCTGACCATTTATGTTTATCACGTTACACAGTGTGTGCTGGACGGTCAGTCACTATGTTTTCTTAAGGCGATGAATTTAATTATGGCTTCAAGGCCAGTATATTGAGTGTCGGTTCGCCAATAAGCACTCGCTCTATTAACACCATTACTGGAACTCGCTTGTTTACACAAGATGATCATACTAAGCTTTTCTTCAATTTCAATGATAAAACACCTTATAAGCTTTCACTCCAATAAACCAAATACTTTTATACCTGCGTTATCAGTCTAACGTTTCCGTGTGCGTGCGCAAAACGAAATTAGAAATGGTCGATAATTCCGCAATATTTCAGCCATCAAAGAAAATGCTAATTTGGACGAGATACGGGTGCACCGTGCAACAATCATTCAAACAGTTACCATTATTGTCGTATAACGACCGACTTAATAAGACGATGAATTTAATTGTGTCTTCAAGGCCAGTATATTGAGTGTCGGTTCGCCAATAAGCACTCGCTCTATTAACACCATTACTGGAACTCGCTTGTTTACACAAGATGATCATATTAAGCTTTTCTTCAATTTCAATGATAAAACACTTTATAAGCTTTCACTCCAATAAGCCAAATACTCTTATACTTGCGTTATCAGTCTAATGTTTCCTTGAGTGTGTGCAAAACGAAATTAGAAATGGTCGATAATTTCGCCATATTTCAGCCATCAAAGAAAAATACTAATTTGGACGGTTCAAACAGTTGCCATTATTGTCGTGTAATGACAGACTTAATAAACCTATCTTTTTAAAACTCTCAGCCCTTGTTAGCACTTGAGTTAATCAATCAAGATGAGACCGATAAAATTATAAGTAAACAAGTCGCTCAATATTGAACTATAGTGTTCGTCGGACCGTGTATGGCTACTTTGAGTTCTGTTGGAAATGTGGTTCAGGGAGTGAACCAATACACAGATACACCTTCAGTACTAGCTTGCGAAAGTGGATGGACAGAAAATAGTGGGTGCGCATATTTTCGCAGGGGGAAGGGGAAGGGTGCTTCATTTCGGCGTCACAAGCTAGGTCAGGTGTAATAACGGTTTGATTTTTCAAACCCTAGAAATAACAAAAACAAATCTGAAGTGCCGAACAAACAGTTTTCACTGTAGCAAAAATAAAAATACCTTGGTTAACTAAACTAACCTCTGTTGGCAGTTTAGTCAACAAGAAGGGGACTGGGGTGGGGAGGGGTGAGGCACTCCTTGTTTGTTTTAAAGAGCGTGTGAGGCGCCCTTTGTGGAAGTTTCTATACCGATATCAGACCTAGCAACAATAGCTTACATCCATTTTGATACACAGGACGGTTAAACCCTCGCAGTTTTGTCCAATCAGAATACCTACTTTAAGTCCAGAGTGTCAACTGACAATCTTTCACCCACCTTCAGAGCAAAGCTGTGCCTAGAAACCGACATTTACCGTCGTCACCGCAAATGCCTATATCAGTATTTACTGTATATCGCTTCTTTGAGGGGACCATTTGGGGTAGAACAAAGTGGATTCTATCTTTCACTCAGCCAAAAACTTTATGAAATCTTATACGCATATGGGAAGGACACAGAGGTCGGCCAGTATCCTGTATAAATGAAACTAGGAAATACAAAAATAAAGAAAACAAAACAAAACAATGCCAAAATGAAGAAAAAAGCCTAAACTTCGGAGAAAGTACGTCACTTCCGGCGTGATTGCTTCGTTCACACACTTTGTTCAGAAAGACTGAATGCGATACGTCCTAAAATTGTATTGCGTGGGTAAGAAGTTGTGTTCTGAATAAAACAAGTCTTTAATTTTAGTTTTGTATTGCACTTGCCCCACGTAGCCCAAAGGAAACAGCCTAGAAATCGGATGGAGTATTTATTTGTTATGCAAATCATGGGGGTGTTGTCGGCGGTTTCTTTGAACTATTTGGTTATTCAGAAGGAACATCAAGTTATCATACACTCCAATCGTGTTTCCGTACAGAACAACGAGCACCTTGCAAACTCCACGCTTGAACCCAACACTGTTAAACTGCCTACTTCTAGTTCTAGCATCTATTATTATTTTGATAAAACAATATGGCATGGCTTAATAGAGTGTTTAATTTTAAAAAATCATCTTCTACGCCTGACTGTTTTTTCTAATTTGACACCTGTAAAAACACATTCACACAAAATAAACACACAGAAGTAGTGGTTTTTTTAATACTGGAGGGTCCTAAAGCTCACGTGATGCACTTCGGTATTATATTTTTGAAAGCAACAAAGGTTTCCGTAATTAAAAAATCTTGCGTAAGAAAGGCATTTCAGGACTTCTTCAAGAAGTTCTTGAGCGATGCATGAATTTATTGACAAATCTTTTTTAGTTTAGAAGAAAGTTGAAAAGCACGGCAAATTCAAAATACTGGAAATCCTATCCTAATGAGCCTCGGAGAAAATTTCAATTTTAGTATAAAGACCCAAAAGCGTGGAAGCCAGTACATATTACGCTAGAAACTGTTATGGTGTTACTGTAAGGGCCTGGGGTTAGAGACTGAAAATAGAACTGATTTCGCCGGAAGTGAAACTTGCCGTCAGCCAAACATGGTAATTAGGACAAGACTCCTTATATGGTAAGAAAAATATTCATAAAATAGGTTGTTTCCTCCGTCAAAGATGTCAGTGCCTGGTGCAGATTGCGTTGAAGAAGGTTGAATTTCCTGGTGAAATCTCCAGTTTCCAATTTAAAAGTAGTGATTGCGTACACCTTAATTACTTCTACAGTTGTTGCACAGTGTGCAAACCAAGTTTGTATTGCTTGAGCAAAATGAAAGCTGTCGTTTGCAGCGTATTTTTCGTTTTGTTTTGTTACTCTCGTGTGTTTGGTGATATATACTTGCACAATCCGCGAGGGTCAAACAACCGGCTGAATGAGAAATCAGCGAACAGGAGAAATGCAAACCGAGTTTTTGATTCACAGGTAAGAACTATATGCACTTTAGAGAGTATTTTGTGTGTCTGTGTTAGGTTGTTTCGAGTTTGCCGTCGTTGTTTGAGCGACTTTCAACTTTTGACAGATGGCTCAATATTGCACAATGTACCGACACATATTTTTAATTGAGTCTCAAGTAGACTTTAATTAACGGTAGCTTCAAAAGTTGTGATTATGGAGAAATACTGCGATCGAAATGCAAGATTTTCTAAAACTGGTTTGTCATTCATGACACTTTTTTGTGCGACACTCTTAAAGAGATTTTGCAGCAAGAAGTAAAGTACATTACATAATTTCACTAATAAACGCATAACAACATGTATATGAATTATGATGTAATATCAAATTCAAGGGACTATATACATAGTGCAAGGGAAAGAACTTAATGAAAGTTAAATGCATGTAACTTCGTTGCACTTTAGTGGGACAAAGCAAGCCGTATAAAAAGTTACGAAACCTGAAGACTTGTATTGAATCCCAGCCGCGACCGGCGGATGTACACTCCGTGCTTCTTTATATTGATATTGCGTTTCGTTTTGGCCATATAGGGTTGGATAGTTGGATTTGGGGTGTTTATACGCCTGACAAAGAAAACAAAAATGGAGATGCCTTGCCAGAAAGTTAAGAAATTTAAGAAAGACTTGAAAATACATGTACTGAATGACGTAGATTGTCAAACTCAAGACCATCAAAACGACAAAAGATCAAGGCATCGTACTTTAACTTTGGCTGAAATGGTTCACTAAAAGACTAACTTAGTCAGATTACGAACAGTTTATAAACTTATTTTAATACTAGTTTGTATGTATATTCGGTGAATAACACTTGTGACTTTATGTTGATGGCTAAAATCTTTGCCTCACATTTGGGAATAAGTGTTGCTGTGACAACTGTGAGTCCCAGCTGTGAAGGATGAGAAATAGTTAAATTATAATAGGGGGGATTTGGCAAATTGAAAATCGGGTGGGGTTCAGCACAAGTCTGCGAAAGGGAGGTGTAAGAGGTACTGACTAAGTACTAGCTAAAAAGTTGAGGCATTTTACTCTGCACATTATTGCACATCAAGTAAGACCTGCAAAAGCTCAGTGGTGGGTTTAGGGGAGCCCTCCCCCTTTTGGTGGAATCTTTGCAAAAGTTTTATATTATACGACTGAAGTAAGCATTTCGAAGCTATTTTAAGGGATTTTAGCTCCCCTCTTTCTAGAATTTTATAAAAATTATAGCTTCTGGGCCCCCTCTTTCAATAGTTTCTGGATCTGCCCCTGAAGCTCTCTCATGGACAAGCTCCAAACTAAATAATTCATCATCATATCCATGATTTCCTTGTAGAATAACAACCGAGGAGGTTACAATGTTGGTGACAAGACCGATAAAAGGTTCACAACTGAGGAAGGCCAGTATAACATGGTATGTTCATGTTTAATGATAGTAATAATGATAATAATAATAATTATAATAAAAAATGATGATAATAACAATAATAATATTTAATAACTTTATTTTTATAATGGTACATGTATATTCAAAACACTAGATATATTGCTTTACAGTTTTAATGTAAAGTAACCAAGAAAGTATAAAAAACTGTAATACAAAGAAAAATTGCAAACATTTATTTACAAAATTATAGATACATGTACAGACGAAACACTTGACTGTATAAGCTAGCTAAAACTTCTGTAAAAGGATGCGTCTTCAGACACGATTTTAGAATTCTAACAGATGTTGGAGCAGCTGGTGAAATTGCTTTGTCCCCATTTGTTGTCAAATGTGTTGTTGGTACTTGTAGAAGATTACTTATCATCTGTCCTTAAATGTCTTGGTGGATCATACCAAACCAATATTAATCCTTGATTAATATGGTAATATTGTACCTCTAGGTCATATACTATCATGTAATGTTATTGCAAGTTTCAGAAACTACAATTTGTTTCAACCTAAAAACTACCAAGTTCTCTCTAATCAGTGTACTGTATTATACTCGATAATGCTATTATCTGTTTGAACTTTATTTAAGAACACGGTAATAAATGATATAAATACCAAGGAAGAGCTAAGAAGAATCTAAGCAAAAATAAAACAAAAATAAAGTAAAATTTTTTTCTTCTACTATTAAACTGGAAAAACACTATTAAATAAATTTATTCTTGTTTTTACAGAAATATTTCCAAAGTAGCACCAGTGCCCAAGGAAAGAGCTACCTGACAATTGAATGGACAAACCAACATGGTTGTGGCGGCAACGAGGATAGCGACCCACACAAATTAAACTGCAATATTGTCTTACAATATATGTGTCAACCAGATGACAGTCCAAAAAACAAAGACCTACTTCGAAATGGTAAAGACACCAACACCCAGAACTATAACAATAATGGCAGAGGCAGCAAAGAAACTGAAGCTCAGTACTTGGCTCGTAAGAATAACAATGTGCAACAAACACGTGTCTATCAAGAGTCTTGGGAATCTTACGACAGCTGCAAGCAACGGAACAGAAATAAAGGTATGTATGTACAGCAAAATGGAACCTGACATGCTCTAGCTATGAATAGCAGAGATTTTATTTTTTACATTTTTAACTCTCCCCTTTTTCCTTCTTTCTCAAATAGCTTGCAGAGACTTTCGAAATCAAAATTGTTTTTATATGATTGGGTAATATACCTCCAGATCTCAGGCTATAAAACAATGTGTCTTTGGAATGCGCTTTGTGCCGCCCCCTTATTTGTTAATTTCTAATTCTGCACCAAAAAGATAAAAAAAAGTGATAAAATTGATAAATTACAAAAAACCTTTTTTTAAAACTGTGAAAAAGCCATTGACAAAAAATATATTATAAATTTATGTGTTTTTATTTTGGTTTCCAGGACTTTTCACAGCTGATCAGAATCTGAACAAGAGAGATAAAGCTATCAACACAAGACAAAACCCAGGGGGGACACGCCGAGGTTACGAGTGCCCAGAAGAAAGGGATTACTATCCATACTGGCATCCGACTCAATGGAAAGACATGGCTATCCTAGCTGAAAACCAAACAAGATGTGATTTCTACACAAAAGAAAGTTTTAATGTTAAGCCTAAAGGTAACAAGTGGTTTAGAATTGTGAACTTAACCTCCACCTCACCCATATCTTTGAAAAATCCAGTTTTACCACATGATCTTTCAATGTTTTCCTTTAAGGTTAAGAAGTATACTTAATAGTTTGCTTATTTTAATTATTTAGTTACTCTAACATTAAGTTTTGGAAACAAGGACATTTTTATGTTGCAAACTTAAATTCTTCATTGTATTTGTTTAGTAATTTTGAGGTTAAACAGTTTGTGGAGTATACTTTTGCAAAGGGACACGTCTCTAAATATATCTAGCCTGTTTTTTGTTTAAGTCATGTGATAAAAAATCAGGTTTATGGTCATTAACACTGTACTGTCTGATGGATTCGAACACGATATTGCATGTACATAGTCATTGCCTCTACCTGTAAGTTGTGACTGCTGAAAAGCAACTTAACTCAATTTCAAGTTTATATGCCCATTATATATTCTAATTATAACTTGATGCTGGGGACTCACAAGCTGTGTTTCAGAGGGATTCAAGAACTTGCAACTGATGATAAACATATTACTGTGTGAGACCTTTTAAAACAATGTCTTATTGCTTATTAAAGTCTATATAGTTTCTTGCTCCACACCCCCTCCGCTATCTAAAAGCTCATATCCAACATGCATTCGTGGAATAATTGTTAAATATGTATTTATATGAGATATACACTCGTTTGCAAAAGTTCTGCTTTTGAAATGTGTTTACCATTATGTATTTCCATTAAATTTTTGATGACGAGTTCCATGGGACCCTTAACAAAGGGGAGGTGAAAGATGGTTAATTAAAGGTGTTGTACCAACTTTAGAATGTCTTTTTTTTTACCTGTCAACACCTTTTTGATGAAAATATAAAAGCAATATATGTATCCTATATATGTTTGACAAGCAGAATTTTTGCAAACAAGTGTATATTTTTGTGATATATAAACATATATTTTATAAGGGTTTAAGAAAGTGTCTTTAAACCAGGCACTCCGGAATTCCGCGGGAAAAAAAGTTAAATTCCGCGGAATTTTTCCGCCCAATTCCGCGACCAAACGTAGAAATTCCGCGGC
>JAOBRG010376801.1:0-11437 GCA_027574985.1 Umimayanthus nakama
TAATAATAATAATAATAATAATAATAATAATAATAATAATAATAATAATTATAATAATAATAATAATAATAATAATAATAATAATAAGAAGAAGAAGAAGAAGAAGAATAGTGATAATAATAATAATATTAATAATACTACTACTACTACTAATAATATTAGTAATAATATTAATAATAACAATAATAATAATTATAATGATAAAGATAATAAAAATAATTATGATAATGATAATGATAATGAAAATGATAATGATAATGATAAGGATAATGATAAAAATAATAATAGTAATAGTAACAACAATAACAATAACGCCGATTATCACTAAAGCTTACCAGGAAACATTGGATTTGCAGAAGGAGGCGGCTCTTGACAGCTTAGTTTTAGTTGGATTTCTGATCATTTTTGGCTTGATATTTACTATGATGTTTAGTCAAAATACTGGTTTCTAGAGGCACTAATATCATAAGTATTATCTCTATGTTTTCTTAGAAGATAACTCCTTAGGCTCTAAAGAAATGTAAATCATTTTAAGGTCATTCCTCCGTTTTGCAATGCGCAGCTACTTTGCGCATGAGGTTAAAATTGTGATTTTTGAGAGATTTCAACGTTTCTTGACAAATATTATATAGTTAAATAAACAATAGGTAAAATTAATCGGAAAGATTGAAATTTGTTCGATTTAGGCCAATTTTTGTAAAACTTGCCCCAGGCTCCCCTCGGAAAATGAGCAAAAAAACCCGCCATGTTTAGAGATACTTTGCACAATATCTCCTAAACAAGCGCGGTGACCATCTAGTTCTTTTTCTTAGGATTTGAGTTATGACCATACAACTCCATGTTCAGGAAAAAGTGGAATATTCTGAGTGTTAGAAAATACGATAATATAATTGAAAAGAATTGGCGTGAATTGATTGTTTCTCTGGATTTGGTAACCAAAGAAACATTTTTCTCTTGAAACAAGTTTTGACACCAAAAAAACATTTTGGCATAAACACCCAAAGAAAACGTTCTCAATATCCAGGATTATTTATTTCTTCACTTTTCGTATGCTTCCAGATTTCTGATAATTTGATTTGGCATTCCGAAGGATGATAGTAAGGTTACGTCGAATTGCTTTCATTAACCGGAAAATATAGCCCCAGATGGGTGGACTTAAGTAGTGTCGGGACCCACCTTTTTCAATTCTTTTCTGGGCTTTAGATGTATTAAATTACTGGTGGACTGCGTTTTACCTAAATCTTAGTGCAGATTCTATTTGGATGCAACGAGTTTAAGGAGTCGCAAACTTTTGGCACACCCTTCAGTGATTGATCTCTCTGAGAGGAAATCGGGGACAATGTATGGTGTTAAGAAACAGTTTAGTGACATATTTGCTGACCCTTTTTTTCTATCACTTTGTTGACTTACAGCGACTCCAGTTGGGCGGAACCACCATCAGACGAGTGACGCACTTCAGTCCCAGGTACCTGCCCACTGACCCAGTCTGAGTCAATGCCAACACTGTTTCCGTAACATGAAAGGCTACAATTTGGGGAATCAAGAAAAGTAATCGCTGTGATGTTGAGGCAAGAATTCGAAGAAAGAAAATCGACCAAGTTTTTATAGCCTGGACCGGACAGCTTTGGCGTTTTGAAATTTGAAAAGACACTTTTGTATATGTTGGATTCCTAGTATCGTTTCGACAGCATCACATATCGTTAAGATGCTGTAGGAACTTTTTTTAGTACATATATTGTTTTGTAACAAGTTTGTCGGGATTGTTATGGTATTCACTGCATTCGTGACCCAACGTGGGCACATTTCCCTCCAAACTGTTTCGTACACGAATGTTATTTGTGTACTAAAACTTTTAGTGCGTTTTTAGACCGCCTGATTTTAACGATTTGATTATCACAGCATCTTGACGCACGTGGCAGACAGGGTCAAAAATGTATGGTGTGGACGCTGTACTTACGTGACCTGTGACGTCACGTGCAGTGAGATACTGTACACCCGTCAATACACGATCTCCACATCGCAGTAAAATGAGGGCTCCCCACACAATGCAGCACTGTGTGCAATATACGGCGCACTCAAGAATCGTACCTTGTGACCACCTTTGTAAATATGGCGTGCAACTTTGCACCAAGTGCAGTAAGATCCTACGTATAGGCGGTGCTCGCAATCGTTACAGTGGGTGGCAACTCTTCCTTTGCTAGTACATCGTATAACGGGAACGTTCGATTGTTATTGGCATTCAGTTTAGTGCCTGCGTTAACTTTCGTACAGATAAGCTATCGAATTTTGCCAAAATTTTTTATTAGAGTGTTGTAAGACGTTTGCTTGGCTTCTAAGCCAATATTTATATCATTATCAGATTGGAGGGCAGTTGGAAGGCATCAAACTTGCGTTCAAATTTTTGCCTAAGAGTTGATGTGTTAGTTATTTATTTAAAGGAGTGTCTATTTATCAGATGTAACGAGCAATTCTAAGAACACTTATTGTTTCTCGTATTTATTGCCTCTTTAGCCATGGGTTTAATAGTTTCAACAGAATGCAATTCTGTTTGTTTATTTAGTGTTTTTTTTATTAAGTATTCACATGTTTCCCATACATGTATTTTAAAAGAAATGCTCTTTCATTGAATAAAGTTGACAACTGTCAAACTGTGTGTTGATATGATTAACAAATGACCTTCTTTCCCGCTAAAGTTCTCTCAGCTTTCCATCCCTCTGGGGCCGGTAAAATGATTACCAGCATACATGGACCGCTTTGAAGAGGCTGCCAGAGACGCTTATATATACTTTCGGTCTGCTGGGGGTAAACTGATCATTGTAAAGCGCCTTTGAGTATATTCATAAGGAAAGGTGCTACATAAGTACATCACCTTAATACTTTTCGTGTCGTTATCCACTGCCACTGACGTATCAAAAAGGACTTCAAATCGTGGTTTGCACAATTTATTTCAGTATCAGTGTCAACAAACAGTTAGTATCGTTACAAGTACATGTTGTTGATTAATTTTTCTCAGCAGCTTCAGCGGGGACAAGAATAACCGGGACATCTGCGTGATGCGCTACGTAATCAGAAACTCCACCAATCAGAGTGCGTCTGAGGATGCCGATCCCTCTGCAGCCAATGACGATGCACTCGGCTTTCTCTGCTTTTGCCACTTTACAAATTGTCTCTCCGGCTGACTTGCCGCTTTCAACTTTGATTTTTGCTTTGAGCTGAAACACAGACGTTCTTAGTTGATAAATGAGAAACACAAGACTGTGATATTTACTGACAAACAAGGGTATTCGTCATGTCTTCTCTCTTTTTCTTCTTTACATAAGCATATAACTAACTCTTATAAAGAGCTTTCGTCCGACCATTTGCTGATGATACTAACATCTTCTTCTCATCGAGTGACCCCAAAGAACTTAGAAGAACTGTAAATGCTGAGCTAATCAAGGTAAAAAACTGGTGTAATTAGAATGAAATTTCTATTAACTTTACAAAACTTCATGACTTGAGTCAGCCTGAAAGCGCGTGAACATTCCCATTGATTTAGTGCTACCAGATAAAAACGGCTTGTTTCTCGACCTTAAGCAAAATGATCACATTTTAATGCTTAAAAATATTTAGGAGTCTTACTTGACAACAAAATGAACTGGCAGTATTACATGGCATATGTTTGTGTTCGCGTCGCTCAAAGTATTGAAATTTTCAATAAGTTGCGTCACTTTCTCACCCCCACACAGCTACGACAAACCTATCATATACCCTTATCTACCCACACATATCCTGTGATATCTTATCCTGTGCATGTAAGACCCACGTCAACAAAATACAAGTAAAAAAAAATTATTTTACAAAAGTAGTTTTTTGAAGTATTATATTGTGAGAATCTATTCACGACTGGTACAAATAAAGCCTTCTCTCTAAAAATGTCCACTCACATAATACGCGGTATGCTTCCCAAAACAACTTATACTATAAGTCTCAAATTAGAACCAACACTGGAACAGACAATGAATGCTATGGCAACAAAAATCTGGCAAAATCCTCCCTCCATGTTCGAAGAACTGAACACCTTCACATTAAAAAAACGTCAAAAAGTACCTGCCTCAAAAACAGTTTAAATCTTGAGGTTAATAGTCGCTAAATTCTACATACATATATACGTTTTCACACCTGATCTCTCTGTATTGTATTTTTTTGGTGTGTTTTTTCCTTAAGGTTGCAAATGAGTGTGTTTGTTTGTGAGTGAGGGCTACAAAAATCCCCTATAAACTTCACCAGCCTGGCTTCAGTTTCAGTTTCGGTTTAATAGTGCCAATAATAGTTTGACTTATCCAGGCACAGATAATCAACGGGCATTAAAAGTTACAGTAGTCAATTAGAAATTAAAGATCTAAAAAGATCCGCAGACTTTGACTGGACGGCAGTGGATGGTAAAGCATTCCATTTGGGAATAGTTCTTACAAAAAATGAATATTTATATGCTTTGCCTGAGGATGGTAATTGCTTATAATTGTGAACATGGTGAAAACGCTGAAATCGATAATATTTCACCATATCATTAGGGAACGGAATGTCCATTAAACTATTTTGGATCTTAAAGAAAGAAACTAAATCGTTCCACTTTCTGCGGTTTACTAATGAGTCCTAGTTGAGATCAGCGATTATCTCTCTTACACTGCTTGTTCTCCCATAGTCGTTTACCGTGACTCTTGCTGCTCTACGCTGCACTGATTCGATGGTCTTGATGTCTTTTCGAGTATATGGAGACCAAGTAGAAGTGCTGTATTCCAACTGTGGTCTCACCAGGCATACATGTAGGTAAGCACGCTCCTTTTAAGGATTAAAATCTGTCTAGAACGGCAGAACAAATTCCTCCGAAGGATGCCAAGAACTCGATTGGCCTTCGAACGAAGCTCGTTGTAGTGTCTGGACCACGGTAGATTGCTGGTAATATGTATTCCAAGGTATTTATGGAATATCACTTGAGTGAGGTTACATCACACAATTGAATAGGTGAACACCGATGACTGTTTCTTGAAGGTGATAACAAGAGTGTAGCACTTAGACGGTTCGAATCGCATTTGCCAATCCTCAGCCCAGCGACATAACGTTTCTATATCTTTTTGTAGTAGAATGTGGTCTTCATAAGAATTAATCGATTTATAGAGTACGCTGTCATCAGAAAAAAGCTTTGTTTTGGGAATTCAAATTCGTAGGTAAAGAGGCCCGAGAACTGTGCCGTGGGGTACACCAGCTTGATCTTTGCACCAAGGTGATGACGAACCATTCACCACAACTCTCTGAAAACGGCCCAGGTGAGAAACTAGAAACATTACGGTTCATTTCGGCCCTGGGCATCTCCTTCGCTATAAAACTATGTTTTAGTTACTTACTCGTTTAAGTTTCAACTTTAAAAAATAGAGTGTAGTGCTATAAATTTAACAATGTAATCGATATTATAGAAGTATGTGCAAATAAAGTTTGCTGTTGTTGTTGGATTGGAGTTGTTCCGGCTCGTAAACCATTCGCAGATCATTTTTTCTTCCTTTCTAATGGTACCTTGGTTTTGTGTTTTACACAAGACTGCAGAATTACTGTTATGTCAAAAGAAAAAGATGATTTCTGTAAATGAGTGTTTATAAGAGGAGAATACAACTAATTAAATTATATATGGTAAACTATTTTTGGTATGTTTACACAGTATTGTTATTATAACGATGACCAGGTGTATACACCTAATTCAAAAAAGGTTTTCTTCTGATTTGTTGCATTGTACATTGCGCATTTTTGCATACCCAGACCGCAAAGCACCATGGATGTAATGAAGCTTTGAATAGCACTAATTGTAGGTGCTTACTATGATACAGCGACATTCGTTCTCCACATTGCTTTCAGGGCTAATACACGAATGTCACTGATTCATTTTCGGCCCCTGCAATGCTATCTAAAAATTCGTTACACCCATTGGACACTAGAACTTGGCGTGGTAAATCTGAGCGCGCCGGAAATGGTAAAAGCGCGATTTAAATTAGACAGCGTGCCAACGCTAAGTTCATCATCGAACTTAATCGTAAGATAATCAATTGGTTGCAGTGTCTAAATCGCAACGGTGCTTTGACCGTGCCAGACGCCGCGCCAAAAGGAATTGACTTCCATGCGGTAACAGCACAATGTCTAAACTGGTGCGCCTTAAGGCTTCCTCATTGTACTGAGCATTCCTACATGAGCTGTTCACAATATTAAGTAGAGTTGAACGTTTAAACTTCTAATAGTTATACTTAGTGAGTTAAAAATTCGAACTTGTACTCTTAACACATCATTTCGCCAACACAACCACACACTATATACCTCAACGAACGGACTGTCGCAAGTCAGAGACAAACGCAAGCACAAGTGTTGCCCTCTGAGTGAGGATTACCTGTTTTGATTGGCACTTGGCTTTGTACCTCTCCACCAACTGGTTCATCCTGTCCGTGTGTCCCTTGACTTGTTGGGCCAGCTTGTCGCTGTGTGCGCTACCTGCGGCAGATCACGGTAACACGCGGTACACATTTAATATATCTCTTTCGTAATCTCTCTTCTGTATGAGGCTCTCTGTCTATATATACATATCTGCCTGGTTTTCAAAAAAAGTGCTTTCGCTTCCTCACATTTGTCATAAAGCCTATAACAGCAGCTCTCCCTCGACCAACCCCCATCCTCGTAAAATCGTCTTAAAACCAAGAAAAGGACGCAAATTTGTGTAAAGGATTATCAAAAACAATCTACTCCTTAACTGTTTAATAACGCGTGTTTATTAATTGGTTTAGGCCGAATTTTCTTTACAACTACTGCCTAATAATTCTTAAAGCAGAGGCGAACTGCCAAAAAGTGGCAACCTTCATCTTTGATTTTCGGTCTTAAGGAAAAGTTGGATCACTCCAGCCTTAAAAAAGAAATGAAGGACTTGAAACGTACTTTCAAATGAAAAAAACTACATCGAAATCGAAACAATAAGACCGGAGACACACCGCTTTAAAGTCGGGTGTTTTGACCCAAAACTAGACAAACGAAGCCGATGTTTTGAAGGCATGCTCTTCAAAATTCAGTCATAATTTATACATATATTATACGTTAATGTGTGCTTGAGGAACGGAAGCTGCACGTGGACTGGACTCTACCCTTCGACCAAACCGTCTGGGTTGAACCTGCCAGAGGTCTTCCCACCTCCCCCCCTCCCCGGTATGGGTGATTTTTTCTACGCCCACTTCAAGATTGTGGACGCTTACTATATAGAACTGCGACATTGCTCAAACTGAAAAAAGTACTTAGAAAAATCTCAAGAAAAATATAGAAGTTAAAAATGCCAGAGAAAGGTGGACATGGCGAGTCTCGAACGTAGGATCTCATGAACAAGAGTCACTACTCACTACCACTACACTAATCAGTTCTGCTGCCACATTTTTTGTATATCTATCCAAAGTTCTTACAAAAGTAAACCTGATCCAACCCTAGCTAGCTATAGATAACCATAAACTTCCATCAATATGAGTTTTCGAATAATAAAGGAGCCGTGACAGGCCGCCATCTTGAAGTGGGGGGGAGGGGGGGGGGGGAATAAATTGGCCCGGTATGGCTCGCAGGGTCATCGAGACACTCAAGCTCCCCCTCCTCCCCGGCAAGGTGACAGCTCGTGGGAGTGACACGTTCAATAACAGGCTTCTAACAGCCAGCCGCTCATAAGGCTCGAAGTGATGGGTGACTGTGAATTCAAATTAAGAAAACACTGACAGATCATTGGTTGACACTACAGCGAAATGTGAAAGAATAGCACAGCAGTAATGGAATATATGTTCCATTGAAACATCGAAAGCTTAAATATTTTGGATGGCTTTAGTTAGGATTAAAAGTGTGCAAAAATACGACTGCCGGAAATTCTAACGACTGAAATTTTATATATTTGAAATCTTAACAGTGACGTATTTTTTTCTTCTTCTTCTTCTTCTTATTTTTTTTCGAGAAACAGTCAGTTCATTTTTAGCCTGTTGCAAGTTTCATCTCTATCAGAATAAACACACAACCGTTGCATTTTAAATATGGAAAATGTGAAGGCACTTTGTTAAGCTGTGAGACGTTGTCTTATCTTGTGTGAATCTGGACTTATGAGACTGATGGTAAATTGAGTTCATGCTGTTAAGGCTAATAATAAACTTACAATAACTTAAAAAAACCCCAAAATTGTTGTCCTAGGTTTGTTCGAATGCCCATAAAAGTGTGAAACTTAAATGATCGATATTTCCTTTTTAAAAAAAATGTTGCTGCAATGACAATGACTATGATAACGACAGTAACAATAATAACAAAAATCAATAATAATAATAATAATAATAATGATAATAATAATAATTATTGTTATTATTATCATAATGATGATGATAATGGAAATGCAAGATAATGATAAAGATAATTATAATAATAATAATAATAATGATAATGATAATGATAAGAATAATGATAATAACAATAATATTAATAATAATAGTAATAGTAACAACAATAACAGTAACGCCGATTATCACTAAAGCTTACCAGGAAACATTGGATTTGCTGAAGGAGGCGGCTCTTGACAGTGGAACACAATGACATGATCGTCTGGACGGAGCACGTTGTCTTGACACCCTGCAAGAAAGAGTTCAGACAAACCAAACAAAACCCAGCCCACTGAACCTCTTGGTTGACAGCTACACATTGGGGCTTGTTAAACTAGATCAATAAACAGCGACTAAATAAAGACGCTAGTTCCGTTAGACGATAACTGACCTATCTATACAAGCAGTTTCGTTCGATAATCAGAGACTAGTCGTAAATGTCTTTTATGTTGAATCTTATCACACACATCGCGTATGCTAGCAAGGGTGACAGCTGGAAGTCTACAAGAAATCAAAAGCTATAACATATCATCGTAAAGCAAATAAAAAGCAGAAAGTGTTTTCTCGAAGACTTAGCCTCGGATAAGAGGTCTAACATTTCATTTCGAGGGAGGGAAGGGCGGGGATAGGTGGGGGAGGGGAGGGGGGCGAGCTGAGAGAGTGGAAAAATTATTTGCGTTCAGTTTTATTTCATACGGGTCAACCTTCGACTGCAAAGTTCCCTTTCTGTCTTCTTTTAAATAATCTGTAAGGTTTCGAGGCCGGTATGCAAATGATTTGTTCCGAATTCTTCTCTCTTCTCCTTTTGATATCCAATGGGGGAAGTGATGTGAATTAAGTCACACAGCGAGATGAAATGTTCAAAATGCACCTTTAAGGTGGTACAAAGCCTCCCCAATCATCAAATCACCGTTGTGTGTTTAATTATTCATAAGAATTAATAACTTACTCACGTCATGTTGTGAAAGATTGCACAAACCATACCCAACGGTAGGACGTGCGTTGGGAAACTGATTTGTCTGTTTTCTAGCACATGTGAAATATTTTGTGATACTTGTGTCTGTTTCTTTTTCCACACGAGTGTTTGTTGTTTACAAAAACAAATATATTTCGCAACTCAAAAAAACGTTGTCTCATCGGTGTTACCCAGAACTGCTTTGTAAGTCAATCTTTCCTGCTTGAAGGCTTAGGTTCCTACCCAATGACGCCGCTTATTTATCATGTTTATTGTTTCTATGCGATAGAAGTTGTGGGTTTTGGCTGCTTTGGGAACCTTGATTGAAAAGTCGAGAACGGCATCAAATAGCTTGCGTCATTCTCATACTGTATTTCTGACAGATCGGTCGATCGAACAATAAATAACAAAGACAAATACTACACACTCCGAAGAGTTCCAAGAAAGATTCTTTTGAAAAATCACTCTGGCTAACAGAAAAAGGTAAATGGCGAGAAACCTTGAAGAATAAAACTGACTACTTACAATCAAAAGCTCGTTCGCTGTAATGGCTAGCATCCACCGCTACCAGAATAATGCGACTCGCAGACATTCTAAATCCAAGCTTCTCCCAGCTTACATACGAGTTTACAATGTCTTCTCAGGCGAATTCCTTTTCTTTCTAAGTCAATATCCAATGAATTATTCTGAATAACAAAAGAAAATCAGTCTTGCCTTTCGGTTACTCATGCACCTGTTTTCATGAGTTTCAGTTGCGATAAGAAGTTTAAACGGAATTGGTTGATTTAAATTGGCATCTTCTTCAAAGATCGGGAATCTCCAATGGGCAACACTTCGCTAACCGCTTTTATTTGAAAACTATCGATTAAAATAGGAAACTGCTTCATTATCGACGTTTTGACAAAGTATTAATCAAGCTGTATCGCTGATAAACGTGCTAAAACACCACAAAATGAGTGTGGTTCATTAAAAATGAAAATGTTAAGATGAATCCTTCAAATTTGACAAGCTTGCTTTGACTAAAAAGCCCAGATCAATATATGTACATCTTGATAAGATGCCAAAAAATAAGTGAACACGTTTGTTTGCGTTGAATTTGTTTGAACACCAGATACTATTTTGAACTGACCTAAATTAAAGACAAGAAATGCGTATTAATAATTCATTCGACCAATTAACCAGCCAAAATCCTACGATAGAATTTACATTTGATTTTCTTTATTTATATGAAATCAGGGACAATTCTTTTCTTTCTTGCTTCAGTTTAATTTAAAATATTGCAAGACAAAAACAACTTCAAGTACTTGTTGGTTTAGCCCCTGATATCTTGTAATAACATACACACGTAGTATTAATTTCAGCTTGGTAAAGAAAGGGCCGAGTTGGTCAATGGCCCATAGTTCCAGCTGCTAAGACTACAAAAACTTGAATTGTAATCTGTTCTTACCTTGCCTTTAAAACAAAAGCTGAGCTTACAAAACGTCGGAAACGCACAATATTTTCTCATTATCAATATCTCAGATCCGATTCAGTGAACTAATCTTACTGCTTTGCTTAGTTTTTCAAGATGCAATGATTCGGCAATCTTCCCCATTCCTTTTTCTCCTTTTCCTGAAAAATTCTCTGACCCCGTTGGCTTTCAAACCAACGACCTCCAGTAACCGAATCCCGCCGGGTTTAAAAACTAATTTATTTTGACTACACTACATATACCCAATCAAAAACAGTGCAACCAACTGAATCACGACACATTTGTGTAGAAACTTGGCCATGTAGAACAGCAAGGGCTACAAACCAGTTTATTTTGTTTGCCACATCGGATGCAAAGTCCGCTCACACATAAATAAGATGTTTGTATAATTTTAATTATTAAATACCGAGCACTGGATATTGAATTCCGGTAATCTGATTGGCTCTCTACTCACGGTGGAAATCCTATATACTGTAATATGTCCAAATATGGAAGCTGAAAATTTTATCACGGAAAATCTCCCCTTAAAATGGCAGAAAACTCGACTCGGTAGAAAATAGAATTCGAAATATTTTTATCCAGTGTTTGGTATTTAATAAAACAATTATTCCA
>JAOBRG010376812.1:0-11437 GCA_027574985.1 Umimayanthus nakama
CCAACGGGTTTATCAAAAATTAAACGTTACCGTTATACATCAATGAAAATTGATGCAGAAGGTCACGCTGATAAAACAACTTACAACCTCCAACAACCAACGGGTTTTACAAGAAATAAACGTGACCACTTAAATAATGACAATTTATATTTTAAAGTATATAACTCCCTGCAGTGATGTTTAATAAGCAGTTTTGTCAGTGGCATCAAAACTGAATACATTAGGGTTCTTATAAAACTCACCAGCCATATTTTGAGTAGTTCAATTTTGATTGAGCTCGCTCGCATCTAAAAGCAAAGAACCTCACCAGATGAAAATGTCTAAAAGCTAAAGTTGCTACGTGCTCCTACAAATATTCTCGGAAAAACGAACCTTTGCGAAGTAATTTTAGATTCAGATTTCCGGAAAATTTCTCTCTGCTCTTTATCATTTGCTCAGCTATTTATGATAGCCATATAAAGGGCCTCATTACAGCGAGTTGTCTCCCAGCCCTTTTTGTGTTTGCTGTTTCTGTTGAAACCGGGGTATCTCAACAGCTTGCCTGTTTTTCTGTCAAGCTGCCGAGACAGCCCTCTGTCAACATAAGGTTTTTATCCTCGATTGCCCGGTTAATAGCGTTTGCTTTGAGAACTTCAGACAGCTAGCAGGTTTCGCGCGCCAATCAATCAAATTTGAAGAAAGAAAAGATTTTTAAGTAAAATCAGTGTTTAATGTCAAATTTGTTGATGTAAGGAGGTTCAAACAAAAATAAAATGCAAATGAAAAAAAGAAACAGAGCTCTTCGTGGAACGTGACTGTATGTGACAGAGACTACGGGACAATTTTTTTTTGCATGTAAATGTCAGCTATTTTTTCATCCCTGCAAGCCGAGAGAGCCCCAGCACACTCACTTCGTATAAAGAGGCCCTAAGATATATGAATATACACTTTCGATGTGGAATATATTACATGTATACAATCTTTTTACAGGCGTACTAGCAGCTTTAAAAATATCTTTACCGCCACCGAACATGTACGCAGTGCCAGAATGACCATTGAATGCTGTGTCAGTTTTGTATTAGGATGATTTAGGACTGATGTATGAAGGAAAGCTAACATTGTCAGATCCGTACCAGGCAATATTATATTTGTAACAAGCTGCATTCTTAGTCACTTTACCATACCATTTTCGTCGGTCAAAATATTAGATGTTCTGAACCAGATATTTTCTTGAAAACAGTGCCCAAGAGTTTCGATACAATTTGGCTTACGTACACAGGAGGAATCCTGCAGCGGTGACGTGGCACATCGGTTGAGTTTTACGCTATTGTAACACTGCTGTCCACACTTATGCCACAGCAGTGACAATATGCCATTAGTGTAACATATATTAATGGTGGTTACATAACTGTGATAGAGATGGCAGCAACACTAGTGTGTCATCGGTGTAAACTGAAAACGGTGCAACAACGGTGACAAAGACAACGCTGTAACGTTACTGCGCACACTTTTGTGAAAGCGGTGACAACTGACTGGGCTGTGACAGCGATGTTTGCATTAGTGTGACAGCGATGTGCACATCACTGTTAAAGTAGTGACGACTGCAAGCGCTGTCACAGTGCTGTCAATTTTCACCGTTACCACAGCACTGTCATCTGCCATCGCTGTCACACTAATGTAAACATCGCTGTCATAGCGGTGTCAGCTACCAGCGCTGTCACAGCGCTGTGCTCGTTTTCGCTGTCACAGCGCTGTGCACAGTGTCGTCTAACCGCTGTAGCAGTACTCCTATGTAACAATCGCTTGTATGCATTGTTTTGGCAATTAGGGTTATCGATCAATGAATAGACGATTCCGCACTAGTGCAACAAGTTTAATCGAATAAAATGTTAGAGTTACAGGCAGCTGGTCTTCTCCTCTCCCACCCGTGCCAAGTCTCCCACAAAATTCTTCGGCCAGTTGGGGTAAACTCAACCTTACTTCAGGCTTATGAGATTTTTCTGGCCACGGCCTGCTTTAGCAAACACGTTAAACTTTATAATTGGTCTGCTGAAGTTCATCAGGTAGGAGGACAAGAGTTCTAGGACATCATCCTGGTAGTTAAAGCAGGTCTATGCACAAACTACCTTGCTGTCATCGATACATCACTTTGTATATTCGGAGATCAGCACTTGATTGAAAACATGATCTTTAAAGGACACTTGAGCCTGAGCCCTCTTCATGCCGAGGACAGCTAGTCTTCGAGTTAAGCAATTCCGAATCCCAGAAAAGCCCGCTTCCGGTAAAATAACGGCCCTTTTTAAACTTCGCACCTTTTTGAAGTTCCAAAGGCTTAACTCGGAGGTAACAAAGCTAGCTTATAACTTCGAGTTACACCCCAGGGGCTAATACCTGGTATGACGTAGTAGTGACGATATCAACCGCAGTAGCTCAAAATTGGCCAATCAATTGTCAACTTCGGTTTTTGTTCAAACTCGACCAAAACGACAATGAGAATACTTAAATTCAACTAACGTGTAAAATATTAGGATAAATTAGCTAACCAGTTAACCACGTGACCTGTGTAACCAGTGACATCATCATTTTTATTAGTATGCTACCGTTGTCCTAACAACTCTGTACTTGTTTAATTTTTGTTTACAATTTTGACAAAATTGTCGTACAAGAAACAAAAACAGTTTCTTCTGTCACATTTAATCATCACCTAAAAAGGTTAACTTAGAATGTGTCCCAAACGTCTTCTTATGCTAAGATTACATATGTTAAGATAGCCGTTGCACATGGCAACAACAAAGAACAGCTCTATCTCCGTTGCTTTTCAATATTTTTAGTTAAAACTTTGTGTACGAGAAAACCAGTGTCTGGACTCCTTCATCGCAATGTATTTTGATTATGTGTACATAAAAACGTATTAAGGGTATTTTTTACAAAACAGTAATCATTTACCCACAATGCACCACTTTCCACATAATCAAGTTAATTAGCAGAATTTATTAAAAAATAAGTTACAAGGGATATTTTGTAGAAATCTAAGGCTTAATTACCTATGAAGAGTTAGGAAATAGTATTAAAAAACACGATACTCAAAATTTCAACAACACCCCTTCGTTTAACAGTGACCATGGCAACAGCACACGTCATGTGTAAAAAAACTGCATGCCAAAAGATTCCCTATAAAAATTTAGGAAAATTCATGAAGTTTCATCACTATTCTCTAAACCGTGTAGAAGTTATGGCCAAAAACCCCCTTGGAGGGTTGGTTCAACCCCCCTTCCCCCCAGGCTAGATAGGGATAAAAAAGAGAACATGGTCGTACCGGAAATGGGTTAAGGAGTAGCGAAGTTGTAGGAGATCGTCTTTTTCATTCACTCAGCTTTAACGGCATTAGCCACTTGACCGCAATTTATAGACAGTTGTATATCCTTTCCTTAAAAAAAACACACACACGCAAAGTTCTGTACCAATAAAAACAATGGCGTCACATCTTCAAGTTTCTGTTGTAAACCCAAAATGCTGGCATTACACCGAGTTTCCGAGCGACCTTCGTCACAAACTCAAACTCTCTGTGGGGTTCGTAACAGTCTTATCGCAACAAAAAAACCCACTCTTAAATCTCTCTAGTAAATTTGAAGTATTTTCATATAAATGCGACAAGCCTATTTCCAATTCTGCTCTGGCGCACAGGAATAATTTATGTGTCGTTGGAAAAAATCTTTACGACATTCAGGCACAGTAATTATTAAAGTGATTAGAATAAGTTCTGCGCCACCCTCACCCCCTCGTGCAAATATTTTTTTCATTTAGTAAACACCTGTACATTTACTTCGTCCTACCGCTGATGGACATCGTTTTCTTTTGGTCCAATCGTAAAAACCAAATGCACATCACATCGATTTCAGTGGATTGCACTCTCTTCAAATACACGTCCCTGTAGGTCGCAAACGGTACCGTAGATCCCTTGGCTCGAACAGGGCTCGACAACATAACAAATAGGGTTCGAAAACACATCGAAAACGGCACCAGTTGAGCTCGAAACAGCCACACTTTATGCTCGAAAACGGTTTGATTTGGGCTCGAAGTTGGCACGCAAATACCCAAAGGCAGGGCTCGAAAATAGGCAAATTTGGCACGAAAAAACAGAGATTTTACCACTTCGGTTAGGTAAAATTTTGTCCTAACACAACAAAAATTATCATAAAATCGGATAAAAAGCATATAAATTATATTAATTATACAAACCAATTGAACGTTAAATAGAATAGCACAATATCGGCGTTACAACGTTTAGCAGATATTTGTATTCTGTGCGTTATAGCCGATAACAGTTCGTTGGAATTTTAGCACTAGTCTTGGCGTCTTGGGTATTGCATAATGGGTCCTTTGTAGTTCCAAGATAGACAAACTTAAGAATCTGTTAAATGATGCAATTTTGATGAAGACATGTACTTATCGACATTTGGCTAAATTATCGGGATTCATAAACTCCCTCTCTTTGGCAGTTGGCCCAATTTCCAGGTTGTTTACCAGGCAGATGTACTTCGCAATTAGCACCAGGCCATCGTGGGAAAGTTCAATTTACATTTCTGGGTCTCTGTTAGAAGAAATGAAGTTTTGGTTACAGAACATAGAATCTTTCAATGGTTTTGCTATCCACCGATCTCTTTCTACCTCATTGAGCGTTTATTGTGATGCGAGTGATTATGCTTTTGGGGGATATTCAGCTTCATCTGGTGCCCTACAGCCCTTTAGAGGCATGTTTTCTGTCCAGGAGCGTCGACAAAGTTCTACGTTCAGGGAGCTCAAAGCCATTTTGTATGTTATATCGGCTTTCGCACCGCAATTAAAACACAAGTCGGTTAAAGTCTTTACAGACAGCCAAAGTGCCGATAGAATCGTTAGAATTTTAAAGGTTTAAGTCTACCAACTGTGAAAAAATGAACTCTGTAGGAATTTCGGACGCGAAGTTATAACAAAAAAGGCTGCAAAAATGGCGCTCATTCAACAAATTACATATCATATCCTCGTCTCATCTTCCATGACAACAGATGAAACAGTCAATATGGTGGCGAAGGGACAAGCTTCCGTTCATCTCCTAGGCAAAAACAACAACTCCCCAAAACGACGATTTCTATCATACTACAAAAGCAACTATTGTCATGGCGCGATACTTCGTGCAGTTTCCCTGTCCAGGGATTAATTGTGGTTTGCGATGCTTTCTAATTTTTCTAACTTTTTTTTTTTTTTTTTTGCGGTGATCATATATCACCACCCCTTTGTTGTGGACCACGATAATATAGCTATTATAATAGCTTCAGCCAATCTAATTTAAGACGGGTTGACTGTTTGGTTTTCTTCTTGATGTATCTTGTCTTTCAGATTTAATTAGATAATTTATGAAAGAACCCAAAATTGTTGTTTGCGCCTATTATTAAGTTTGTCATGGATTATTAAGAGGTAAAACAATTTAGGATTTTGTAGCTCAATATTTTATTTTGTACTCTGGGTTTAATCTTAAAAGCTAGATAAAGAACTTGACTCACTTGCATTGTCAGATTAAGAATTCTTTGTTACTTTCACTATTTTGTAAACAGTCTCAAGCAATTTAGAAACCGTCTTTTTCTGAAAACGTTAGTACTCGTGTTAGTATTCTTGGCTTTAAGTGCAATGGTTATTTCACACCAAATTTTTGGAAATTTATTTGAGCCAGTCTTACACATTAAACTGAAACATGTAATTGATACATTTGTTGCTAATGTGCATGCTAATTCATAAATTACCTTCCTTTTGGCAGGAAACGTGAAACGACTTTCGTTTCCCGTGAAGCTTTTGTAATAAAATAGCAGCTGTCGTGATCAAGAATAAATACTCTAGATCTTGTTTACAAAAGGGTCGGGTATTTCTGATAGCTACTTATTTGGCGTATCGTTGGACCAAAACAAAATTTGACTTTTTACTCTAGATACTTGTCATGTCGCCAAGTCTGTCAAACCTTATTTTATTGTCTTCGTGTCTTTTGATCCAAGCTCTAGCCTACAATTCCTTCACCGTGGATAACTACGTCTTGGTTGATCATCGCTACAAAACCATTTCTAATTTCCAGTTTTCAAAGTGTGTCAAGGCTTGTAAAAGTGAACGCAGCTGTATTTCGGTGAACTTTAAAGGTTCCATTTCGTCTGAAGGATGTTGTGTTCTCAATGATTGTGGAGTGGAAGATGAGACAAACAAGGGAAAATCTCTCGTGTTCTCACCCGGCTGCCTGTTTCACCAAGTCAGGTCAACTGCAGCTGCTATAAGAAAGGTAAGGACGTTCATGTTGTGTACATGTCTTAAGACTTTTCCTGATGACCGAATCAAACGATTCCCCTATACAGACGATTGTGGTTTACTTGGATTAAAGAAATTTGTTACATACTATAATGTTTTGTAAGAACCTCAATTTTATTAGAAAACGAGATTAACAATTTCCAAAAAATTAAAACTGTATATGTGCCAAAAATATCAAAAGCTGAGAAAAAGCAGAGAGCTTATATTTTTGACACTATTAAAAACCATGGAAATTACTTGTTTCCAACTTACGTTTATCAGTTTTTCATGCACACCGTTCTCGTTATAAAGGCAGAGGCTTGTTATTTTCTAAAGCGCGTTGAATTTTTCGGTTGGAGCTATGCACCGTACGGAATAAACATACTAACCTTTATGTTTAAGAGCTTTCGAAGAGAACGTTTTAGGCTAAAATCCTCAAGATATTTAAGAATGTTAAACCTTAGCCAGTAACTTGGTGTTTTAAAAGAAAAGAGCGAGCGTACTTCGGTTAAGTTAAACCGTAGCTAATAAAAACGTTCTTGATACTGAAGTGTGCAGATATCTGCCTTTTCCGAGTAGTTGGAGAACAAAATTCAAGAAAAACAAAATCGCATTATGAATATTTTTTGTTGGTTCAAAATTGTACCTTATGATTGAGTTTAAGATGATGATAATTGAAATGTTCGGAATATGTCGTTAGTATTTGAAGAAAAATTCTAAAATGGGAAAAAAAGATCACCAAACGAGACGTCAAAACTGTGTTGCCATGGCAAGCAATGATACTATTGACGCAAGCTTTAAGTTATCTCTGTTTAACCTTGTTCTCTGATACATTCTGGGAAAAACCAAAAGAATTGGTGGCTTGTCAGTGAATATCAAGAAATTTCTCGTTGGCTGAAATCAGCGCTGGCATTTTCCTCTCCTTCCCCTCTCTCTCCACCCAACTCCGGGCCAGTTAGGTCCACAAACAACTGCCTGAATTTCATAATTAGCTTCGTTTATTACCTGTGAATTCATGAAAAACGTGGTTTCAATAAAATATGTGTTTTGATTGCTTTAGGGAGGAAAATACACAAAAAAGTGTCCAGTGAAGAAAGCTACCGGTACGTTTAAATAATTTGTTGTTCAAAAAAGTTCCACTCAATCTACATTATGTTTACTTAAACCCTAATGCTTGGGGGAACTTTGGGGGAGGGGGTTTACGGGTATTTGCAGGGGTTTAATTAAAGCTATGAAGTAATTGAGCTGAATCTGGCAGTAGTTTCAATGTTAACTGTAAGACGTTATCCTTTCTATGTTATGGAAGAACAGAACGTTTAAGTGAAAGCGCTATTTTTGTACAAAACTTGTTGTAATTTCTTGTTTATACACGTATTTTTCTTTATCCAGCTTCTACCAATTTCAAGAAGTTTAAAGTTATCTGTTATTAAAAATAATAAACTCCAGCTGGATCTTTTTTGAATTATTTTTGTTGTTTTATCTTTGTTAAAGATCAAAGCTGCATACACACTACAACCCAGTTTTAGCTTTCATATGTTGATTAGAAAAATGTCTTTATTTAATTTTATGACATTTGAATGCAATGACACAACAACTTAATTAGTGTAAAGTTTGAGATATTGTAGAGTAGTGTAAGCATAGACCTGTATTAGTAGCAACACACATCTTGTATCCAGAATATACAAATTAGTATCAATATTTAAAATTTTCAGTGCATGGAATATGGTCCGAGTGGTCGAGCTGGTCGGAATGTGAAGGGAATTGTAGTAACGGTACACGCAAGCGCAGTAGAACATGCACCAATCCTCCTCCTTCTAACGGTGGCTTGAACTGCACAGGAAAAACAGACCAGCCAGACACGTGTATTGTCGAGAACTGCACGGGTAAGCTAAATAATAACTAGACTTATTTTTAGTGTTTTTTTTTCTTTTCATCTCAGCTGAATATTTGGTCAGTATGTCACTGATCAATGCTGCGAGTGTGTACAAAGAAGTCGAGGAAATCTCAATTTGATTTTCGTAGCTCTTTGAGCTATTATCAACTATCAAACGTTTTATCGTTTTGGAGGAGAGGCCTTCAGCAATTCACAGAAAAGTTGGACCTTGAATTTCGCAAAAATAAAATTTGTTCGTGCATTTCGGTCATTCATATCAATCACTTGACATTTTTTCTTT
Organism: Umimayanthus nakama; assembly: GCA_027574985.1. Lineage (NCBI taxonomy): Eukaryota > Metazoa > Cnidaria > Anthozoa > Zoantharia > Parazoanthidae > Umimayanthus > Umimayanthus nakama. Next base: position 8,457 of record JAOBRG010376812.1, read on the forward strand.
AGTTCCATATCACCTGGTATCTAATTCTAACCAAACAAAAAGCTTTAACACTTAAACTGTAATGAGTTTTACTCCTCCCCCTCTCCCCACACCCTTTTGATTTATTGAACTAATAGTTCTACTTCTAGAACAATCGCTTTTCCATAACTGCTCCTTGATAAATCGTATTTTTGCACTTATTAAGTGACGACATCACAAATCACGCCAATCTACTAAATGAGGGGAAAAAGGTTGCAACTAAAGCTTAAATTTTTTAAATAGAAGCAACTCAAAACTTTAGTTGTTTATATTTATCGGTCTATTTTGTAGTCTTGCCATATAAAAATATGTTTTAAACTAACACATATTAGATGTAATGGTCCGTTTGCTTGCAGTTAACCTAATCAAACGAGCTACTTGAGAATACACCTTGTAAGTTAACCAGCATGTACTTATTTGTGTATTAGACAAAAAGTTCTTAAAGATTATTGTCCGATTACTTGCAGTTAGCCTAAACAAACTAATTTCTTCATGATCAGAACATATCTCGTAAGTACCATAACGTACTTATTTGTATATCAGACTAACAAATCTCAAAGATTACGGTTCAATTATTTACAGTTAACACAAGCAAACGAGTTTATTTACTTAAGAGCGCATCTTGTAAGCACCAGCATGTAATTGCTTAACAGACTAACAAGTATAAGCAATTATGGTCCGGTTATCTGCAATTAACCCAAAAAAAGTGTGTTACAAGTTTAAGAACACAACATTGTTAGTACTGCCACACACTTATTTGTGTATCAGACTAACAGATCTTGGAGATTGTGGTCCTATCATTTGCAGTTAACACAAACAAACTAGCTACCTAAACACACACCTTGTTAACACTAGCTTGTTCTTGCTTATATAAGAAGCGATGACCACTGTTGCAAATCAATGCGTTGTCGAGAACCGACAGGTCGACTGACGTTGCGCCTTTGTAGCACATTAAAATCGAGGCTGTAGGGCGTTGATTTATTTGTTCACTTTAGCATCTTGGATTTTTGTGTTTGGTATAATAGTTATCTGTGCATTTTATTGTTACAATAGAAATAAATAACAACAAAATAAGAAGAAGAAGAAGAAGAAGAAGAAGAAGAAGAAGAAGAAAAAGAAGAAGAAGAATTTTTAGTGATACTGAATAAAAATAATAATAATAATAATAACAACAATAATAATAATAATAATAATAATAATAACAATAATAGCAATAATAAAAATAACAAAAATAATATTCATAATAAACATATCGTTTTAGAAACACTCTTAACGCTCGATTCTCTTAAAAAACAAAAAATTGTATTAACGACTAGGGCATGAACTAATTGCATGCCAAAGAGCATGTGCTAGTTTTTAACCGTACAAGTTAATGAGTTAATCGTATTCAGACAAGGGTTTGTTTTGATCATAGGTATTAACACATTGAAATCTTGAATCTTTTATCATATCATGTCTTTCGAAAGTAATCACATCAATTATGATATAGAAATGTTAACGACAAGATGGTTTCAAACCATGCATTTCGATGAAAGAGGAATGCAAACCTAGTTCAAATTTAGGTAGCCCTTACTAGAAAATCCGACAGCTTAGTATACTTTCTTAAAACCTATTTTGGCTAATTATCTGTGTCACAGGTTTACACAAAAACCAATCAGCAGCTAGCTGCAGAGTTCTTTTGCAGCATGGAAAAGGAAGCGGTACTTATTGGTTGGATCTTGACGGTGGTTCCCATGACAACGCCTTTCAAGCCTTTTGCGACATGGATACAGACGGAGGGGGCTGGACACTAGTTTGGAGCTACACCTTTACTGCCTATTCGAGTTTCAAATCTGGTACAAACGCCATCACACCGAGGCCAAATTGGACTATTCAAGAGGCAAATGTGCCTGTTTCGACAAAAGTACCGCTGACAAGCATGCAGTATGGCGCTTTGGATTTCCAGCAGTGGAAAGCAAATGGAGAAGAATTTCTGATGAAGTCAAACATCAATAACTGGATCGCCTGTGTACTGAAGGTTGGTAGTTTGGTTCAGTGGGTATCCGGCGATGTGAAGTGTCGGCTGGTGAAACAAGTGGCCACAATCTGTAGTGACACTTTGCCTAACAGATTCTCCACCACCGAGTGGCGATACGGCCCTTCTTTAAGTGCAGGTCATCTCTACACCTACTATGATGGAAGCACAATAGCCCACTGGCCCGTACACGACCCTTGCGGCACAAACTACCCACAACCAAGTTAAAGGTTTGGCGAACCCACGTGGAAGCATCTACATATGTTAAAAGAAGATGATTCAGTACAAATGTATTCAAGCTTAAGCTAGTATTCTAAGCTACGGTTACTTGTCCTTCATCTCTTTTCTCATCGTTCCCCAAACCATTTAACTTTTTGATAAATTTCTCCAAACAAGCGACAAACTTTCAATAATACCAGCTACGTACACAACCATTGGTAGGTGAGGGCGGGGGCATACAGGAAGGCAAACAAACTCGTGCACAGTGCTTGTAGTACAAGCTGTAATAACTTGTGCTTTGAATGCATTTCCACTGTCGAACCAATTACGTTTGGTTTAGTTAGTTGTTCGGTACTTGTAATATGATTATTTTTAGTTATTGGTAGGAGTGAAGTCATACATTAATGCACTAAATAAAATTGCCTTCAATTATTTCCAGCCGATAGAAATGTTATTACTTCGTAATGTAAATCTTTTGATGAACAACCACCGAGTTTAACTTTAAGGTTGTAATCTCAAGTACTTAACGTATCGGTTTAATGCTCATTTAAGCTTCCACTTGGTTCGTCTAAAGCCATTCGTTTTGTCTCTGGACATTCATTCTTTGACGGAAGGTACGAGCTACAGTAGAAAGCGAAGACTAACTCACACCGCAGGGTATTCGTAGTTTTTTTTTTTTTCAAATCACGACTCTTCCCTGAAAAACCTTTAAACACTGCGGTGGGGGGGG
>JAOBRG010376834.1:0-11436 GCA_027574985.1 Umimayanthus nakama
CACGGTAATCTAATAACGACCATATCCATTCATCACAACATTTTATTTTTTATAACAATCACAGTTAATAACTCCTTTTAACTAATGTCAGTGCTAAATAAAAAAAAAATTGAACTGAAACTTCTGAGTTACTCCTTCCGTGCCGTTCTCCATTCGACAATAGGGAGCTTAAGCAGCTAGGACGGGAACGTCAACGAAAGCGGCTGCTGCATTATTAACTTTCCGTTTTCTTGTTGGTATAGTTCGTGCGTTTCTATTCGTTTTGCCTGAAGGTGTGTGAACATGAAAAATCAGAAGCTTTGTTTTTAAAACTGCATGAAGATTGAAATGATTTGTACTCTAACGTTCACGTTCTCTACAAAACTCGACGATTGAGGTTTTCCCGTTCTGTTTCTAAGGACGACGGCGGAAAAAGTGGCCAGATGGTTGCATTCCCACGTGCAGTGATTGTATTCTGCAACTAAATCTATTGTTTTGTAACGTTTTCGTTGATGTTCCCGTCCTCGTTGCTTTTAAAGCTCTCTATTCTCGGAAAAACATGGCACGATCAATGCTACTTTGTAACCCACGTATTCCATTTCTCTCTCTCTCTGGCGCCGTTCCCAAGTTTTCGAAGTTATGGGAGATTGTAAACAGATTTAAAATTGTTCACTCGATGATGTCTTGATGCCCGCTCGATGAAAATTATTTCAGTCTGTCTGCAGGGCCGTACCAGACACAAAATGTAGGGGGGGCATTTTCAAGAAACGAAAACTCTTCAAAGTTTGTTTGCTACAGACGCTTTTTAGCTCCTTTTGAGACAAAATATACGAGAAATTACTTCCGGTCCAAAATTTAGGGGGGCATTTGCCCCCCCTGCCTGATGCTGGTTACGGCCCTGGTCTGGCATTTTGATTTATTGAATGGTCTTATGTGTATCAAACACTGAAACAGCGCTTTTAAGTTGTTAGTTTAAAGTTGACACTTATTAAGCTGCCACAAGTGGGAGACATCTTTGTTGGCAAACTATGTAGGACAGACACTGAATTTGGAGCAAATACAGATTTTAAGACTGTTCTGTCAGTTAGGCATGTAAATAACGAAGCAGATGAGACAAAAACAAACCCGAGAAATCTTTTTTTAAAAGCTTCAACACAGGCAAAGTTCTGGTTTATACTTTTATAGCTTGATACAATTTTCCAAACTAATAATCACAGCGCAAGTTTTTACAGACCAGTGTATTTTCAAATTTAGTATAAAACCTTTTAAGTAGCCATGATTTATTATTTTTATGCTTTTTCTTGCTACTTAGTGTATTATTCATATCAGTTGTTTTATAATTTCAGCTGGCAAACTGTAGTGGATACGAGTGGAGCAAAACTGAGCAAAGTCTAATGAAAACGTATTTGTAATATTCAAGTGAGCTATTGTTGAGTTAACACGTCTTTTATGAACTGTCTAACTTCCCTTTATCAAGAACTTGTTGGTACATGAAAAAGAATAAAATAGAATGTATGACAAATTATTACCTGGTTGACTTTTGTTACATGTAACGTTAACTGCATTGGCTTGGGGGAGAGGAGTATAGTAGGGAACTAATGACTGAGGGCTTGGGCTAGAATAGCTTTATCGATTCTGGGTAATTGACCACAGACGGTGAAGAGGGGACAATCTGATCTACTTTGCCTTTCCCGGATTGCTGGAAATTGTCATGCCTGTAGTAATCTGTTTATCGTAATGTACGTGTAACATACATACTTTACTTCATTGCTTATAGCGGCTCGAAGCACTTCCCTAACACTTGGTCAAGGATTTCAAATGCTTAAACTGCTTACGACTTAAATAAAGTACAAGTTTAGGTTTAAAGCTCCCACCATGCTTTTTGACCATTTTGATCATAGTATTACCGTACACTTCGCGGTTCGCTATAGTAATGAAACAAATGCAGTTTAATTTAGAATTGGGGATGGGACGAAAGCCAAAAGAAACACATTCGAAAGTTAGTTGGGTAATTCGAACAAACGTTGAAACTTTCGCCAATTCGGTTCCGGAAGTACTTGACAAAACACTCTCGATCTCAGGAAATAGAATCAGTATGTGCCACTGTTCGACTACGGCCCAATATGTTGTATGTCCACCCAAGGCCTACACAAAGCACACAAAAGAGACACGTCAATTGAAAGAACTTTATTCAATATTACCGGTGGTGAATAATGGGAGATTCATTACTTCGGTATTTCAACAAGAACAAAGATTATTGACCACCAGTCTATTTGAGAGGGAACACCTTTTCCGAAGGGGTATAGGTGCAGAATAAACGAGTATTTCCTACAGAGCTAATACCGTATGTTCTAGAATAAGTTTTTTTATAATTTGGGTGGGGCGTTTATTCGAGGGCGGCGTTTATTCGAGAGTGGCGTTAATTTAAAATGCTTTTTATTTTTTCAAACAACCAACCGTAACTTTACTTGTAAAAGTAGATAAAAAAGATGCAGTTCTCTGTCTGGCTGTACTGGTCAAGTTTGACAGTTTTAAAACTAGAGCTTGTTGCGTTTGTAAACGCGTAAGAAATCAGATAAATTCGATATGCGTATATTTTTGTCTGTGTCCTTTCAAGCTATAAACTATGATAATCTTGTCATTTTTGGTTGTTTAAATACCAGAAACATTGGATGCACTGATTAACGTTTACAAATAAATAAACAAGGCTGGTCATTTTTGTATCACACTATAATTATTTTCTTTTGTTCAATATAGTTCGAATAATCTCCGCATACGGTATATACCGACTAGACTGGGGCATTACTTTTGCCGGATTTCGCTTCCCTCATTTTCAAGGAATCTTGTTTGTATGCGATGAGTGGCCGTCTGTCATTTAAAAAATTGTCAAGTGTCTCTGCAGTTACGATGCTGACAGGTTCTGTTGCTGCGTTCTTCCGAGCATATCGAGAGCAGAACAAGAGTCAGAAACCGCAACTGTTTCCAGTTATCTTTCCGACAGAAAACTGAGGCCGATATCAAACATCCCTCGAGAACAAAGACTGCAGTGTTTATAATATGAGGGAAACAGGCAACGTATTACCACATTTGTTTAACTGCAAACACTGCAAAAACGTGGTATTTTCCATATAAATCCTGCCTTAAATCATATCGATTCAGTAACACTCGCCTGTTACGATACATTACTTTTTAATGAAGGCGAGTTAATGATTACAATCAGTAACATTTACATTGGAATAAATTATGGATCCTACTGCCGTACTGGTTGATTTAAGTATATAGTTGTTCTGATAGTTTAGTAAATTTATTTATGTTTATTTGTTCTGAATAGCTGCTCTTATTTTACCGGACTTTTACCGACGTAATTATAGTTTTTTACAAGATACCAATAAGGAATGTGTTGTTGTTATGCAGTTGTTCTTTAAAAGATTCTAAAGAAACTAAGGCGGGCTTTTTTGTCGAAAAGACCAGTACTTGATATACTGTAAAAAAACTACTGACCAAAGAAACGACTAATAGTCGGTTAAGGCCCCGTCACACTATTACGTATGAGAAAAACGTATTAGTTGCGTATGAAATTCAAAAACGGGTTTTCATACCCTCAATGCGCCATTCGGAAAATACAGATTTGTTCGAATACTTACAGTTCTGAACCTATGAGGAACGGTATAAGTAGCGTATCTATCACCAGCGTATGGCCAGCGTACTTTACCTATGAGTATAAACGTTCCTCTCGCGTAGCTCTTGCTGTTTCAGCGTACGCCAGGCGTATGCTTAGCGTATAAACCATACGTCCGAATATGCACAAAATTTTTAAGCTTACTCAAAAAAACATTGCCTCGCCGTATGCCATCGTGTGCCCTAGTATGCGACCGTGCTTAAACGGTATACAACCTACGTCCAACGTACTTTCGGCGTGTGCCAGCGTCTCCAAGCGTGTGTTCAAACGCTGGCATACGCTGTATGATGTGCAATAGTGAGACAGGGCCATTAGAAAAAACCTGCGAAAACAACTTGAACCAGGGATGGTTTATCCCAGCCCAATTTCAGCAATTGAAATACAATTAAAAAGCGTTTTCATCCTCCACATTTAGCTTTTTTACTTGTTTTCGATTGACTGCATTTTATTAGACGTCTTTTTTTAAAAAGTGAACCATTTTGATTCAGTTCCACTGTTTATGTTGCTCAAATTTCTGTTTAATTTGTTCAGCTTTTATACATGTAGTTGGCAAGAAGTGTTTCGTATGGATCTGAGCCATAACTTTGGCTTGAGATTATATCTTAACATGTTCGAAATTTTTTGGCTAATCTCTGTAAATTTGGGTGTTCATGTAAAGTTTGCTCTATAATTTGTATAAAGAAACAAAAATATTATTTGAAAATACTTTTGACTCGCTTTCAGTTACTGATAATCCGAAGGAAATGGTCAAAAACAACCTAAATTAGAGCTACTGCCATTTTTTTTATCAGGTAGTATGCTTCCAAAAATGCGAAAAAGACTAGGCGCAAACAGTGCTTTTTTTTAAAATAGAAAAGTATGGATTATACCAAAACAGAGCTTGAACAATCGACCAAGGACGACGCCTGCTTGAGTTGGTTCTGCTCTATTTTCCTTCTCTTCTCTGGTTAAGCAGCAACAGATAGTAACATGACTTGTGCAACGTCCGTCGATTATTGAAAGAACAAAGAAAACAGTTAAAAAACACCAGCCTGAATTAAAGCTTTTGCCAGCTTTTATCTTGCAACTCCTTATGCCAATATCGAGATTTGTGGGATGCAAATAAAACATTTGTTATTGCTATCATAAACCTAAGAAATAGTTATAGATTTGCATTAAACGCTTTTTAAACTATCGATGGTTTTTATGTAGAGTTTCGCCTTTCAGTTACTTTCGGAACTGTTTTTAGCTATATTTCAAAATTGTAATAAGCTACATCTCTCTTAATTATATTTTAATGTTTATTACTGTAATCATCATCACCATCATCATCAGGATTCCTATTATTATTATCATTATTACTATTATTGTTATTACTATTGTTGTTATTACTACTACTACTATTATTAGTATTATTATTATTATTATTGTTATTGTTATTATTTAGTGTATTTCTTCTCAGCGCAGATTATTATTATTATTATTTCTTTTATTTCTATTACTATTATTATTGTTATCAATTATTATTATTTTTATCATTATTATTATTACTATTATTATTATTATTATCATCATTATAATTATCATTACGATTATGATTATGATTATCATTATTGTTATTATTATTATCATAGTGTCTAAAATTGGGAAAACTAACCGAGGGAAAAAAGGAGAACGGAGCTTTTATAAAAAAAAATTAGAAACATGTGCACGTTTTCCAGACTTTGCAAAATAGGGCTCGCATAATTGGCCGAGGACTTTGGCCAAAAATGGGCTCGGGGCGACACCTGGTTCACCTTTTCCCTCTTTTTCTTTGGTTGAGCAACGATAGACAGTGCAAACGTGAGAACCTGTAAGGACTTCGCGCACCCCTCGGCTATGTTGACCTTCTGGATTACAAAACAACTGAAAGGACCGCGAACAATGTGCGAAAAGAATACAGCTTTGCATAAATTGAAATTATCGAGTGCACTCAGACGTTCCATTATCGCGCGTAACAGTGTTGAAAGACACGACTTTGCTTTCACTAATTCAATTGAAGGCTTCTGAATCAAAATCAATATTATCTTAGGCAGAAACCAGTTGCTTACCGGCATACCTTAACGCTTGACATTCAAGAGCACTCGAAAAATGCTTTGGCTCAGTTCTTCCAGCTCCTCTTATTGACTTTTAGACTGACTTATCGTTTAACTGAACCCCAATCAAGGCTTCAGATGGCAAGCCAAATAAATTATTTAAATCGGTTTGAAAAGTTCAATATTTGGAAAGAAAAACCCTCCAGCTCTGCTGTGGATATTGCGCACCTGTTACAGATGAGTGACTAATAAATAGTTTGTTTAGTAGTTAAGCTCCGCCGAGCGGAGTTCTACATTTCATCTCGTAATCGAGTGGTCATTTACAATATTGTTTGGCTTTACCTAGTCCTGTAATACGAATATTTCCCGATAACCATGACATTGAATGTTTGTTTATGGCCTCTGGATTTCAAACCGGAAGCGATTTTGCCGCGTAAAAGAAATTGACACGGTGTTTTGCTGATTTCTGCAGGATCACATTTTTGAATAACAGAATATATCTTCGAGAAATCGACTCAAAGAATCTTTATACAATACACTTTATGTCACGTGTGTTTACTCTTTGTTTAGGAACCAATTAAATGTGTGAAAAGCGTGAGATTCGTGTCTGGAATGCAGCAATCAAAAGCCGCACCAATCAAAAGCGTCCCATGGGAGATGAAATAGACAAGCAGCTTTATTTCCCTTTGGGCTTTTGAATTCATTTCGAATTGGGGCGCTCTCTGTGTGAGTGTTCGTTGAATGAGCAAATCGGTGATTGAAACTTCTCGATAGTGTTGTTGAAACCTTTTTGGGTTGTTGTATTATCTAACGAAACTGGCCAAGGCTAAAAGAATGCCGCGCGGAGACCGTGAGTCGCGAGATTTACTCAAGAATCACCAGCGCTATGATCGCGAACGTGATCGCGAGAGAGATAGAGAAATGAACACAGGTAGTCAAGAGCTGGACGAAGGTGTAATAGAAGTTCAAGTTATTCCTCAAGATGACAACTGGGGAGAAACTGCTACGAGTATTACAGAAACTGCTACCTCAATCGTGACTCTCAGCGAAGAGGATTTAAGCGAGACGGGTAAAGTCAGGCGTCGATTTTCGTTCCCCTTGAGTCGCTACTGCAAAGTTGTTGTTTTATTGTTGTTGGCGTTGATGTCTGTTTTATCACCGATAATGTTTGTAGTGCTACCGGTAGTGATACTAAAGCTGCCATTATGTGGTACGCAATGCGATGGTCTGTTCATAAGCTTCACCGTCAAAGAACTCATTCTACTGGTCGGTATCTGGGCATTATTTTGGCGTACATCACGAGTAACAATGCCTCGCGTGTTTCTTCTGCGCACGGCAGTCATGGGGCTGTTATTCGCCGTTATTGTTTGCTACTGGCTTTTTTATTGCCTGCGAATTCTCTTCAGCAAGGACGAGAAGTTAAACTTCTTGGAAACCCTGCAGTTCGCTATGACTTTGTTGGATTTACTGTTGTTTATTCACTACCTGGCGGTGGTTTTGTTGTGGGTACGGCAAGCCGAGTCGGAATTTACTATAAAAGTCGTGAGAAGCACGGATGGAGTTAGTAAATCTTACAACGTGGGTCGGCTTTCGATTCAGAGAACTGCTGCCTTCGTTCTTGAGATGTATTACAAGGAATTTCCAGAATTTAACCCCTACCTGATGCAGGTTCCAGCGCGAGCGGTTACGAAACATTTCTCTAACTTGAAGTTTTACGATCTCGACGGCAATGCTATGAATGACAGTAAAGGAGTGAACGCGCGCACAAAAGCGATTATCACGGCTTCGTCGCAAAGGAAACGCGAACAGGGAAGAAATGACCGATTTTACGAGGAGGCAGAGTTTGAGAGAAAGCTTAAGAGGAGGAGAGCACGTTTGGTAAGTGTCACAGAGGAAGCTTTTGGGCACATTAAACGGGTGCAGTTTGAGAGAGGGCCTTGTTGTCCAATGGACCCTGAGGAAACCGCACAATCTTTGTTTCCTTCCTTCGCCCGGCCCCTACAGAAATATTTACGGACAATTAGACAACACCATCGTTATAGTATGGACCAGATCATCAAACATTTAGCTCACTGCCTGACTTTCGATATGTCTCCAAAGGCATTTTTAGAACGCTATATTGCCGAGCAGCCGTGTATTGAGTTTTCAAACAATCGCGGTGACCAGTCGTGGAGTCTTGTGTGCGAGGAGCAAGTCACAAAATACTTGTCCTCTTCAACTGTTTTCCAGTTGAAGACAGAAGAGCTGTCTCTTGTAGTCACTGTGAACAGGCTTCCTCGCTTCATTATCTCCGAAGACATATTCGACTTTGAAAGCAACAAATTTGTGATGCGACTGAACTCGGAAACGTCGGTTTGAATCCCTCTGCCCTCTGGAGAAGAAGAGTTGACAGACGCTTTTAATGAGCGGATTGGATTTGTATAATGTAAATATTGCTTAAGTATTGCACATCAGCCGGGAAAGTTATACCTCTCTCTCGCTAAGGTATTGACTGCTTGTTGATTGTAAAAGCTAAATTGTTAGTCTCTCAGGCCGTTTAAGTTGAGTTCTTGACACAGACCAAAGTCTTCAAAGTTGCCTATTGTATACACGTACGTTCGCTATGCGAAGCATAACTGTGGTGTTATATTTCAACTGCCTTTTGAAAAACGCAGAAAAGCAAACAGAGATTTTTTCTTGATTAATCCAGGCTAAAAGTTGTTTTAAAACTAACCAACTAGTATAGACCTATGTTTGCCCGTAAAACCGTGAGTTTTACCCGAGTTTAAAAGGTGTATAAATTTAAATTAGATTAAGCTGGATTACGTTCCCAGTTCCAAGTGTGTTTTTATTAAACGGAGAATTTGTACTGTAGTAATCATAAGCTAGTTTAATCTTAAAGTTTTGTTAAATAAAGACTCGTGGATACCTTCAATGGTCTTTTTTCTGTTTTGATGTTTAATCATGAAGTGCTTGTGAGATATTCCACTTTAAGAGTGTTTATAAAGTTCTGTATAGCCTCGCTCTCAAGCAAGAAGACACTGCTCTTGAACAAGGTTTGCCGGAAAGAATTCAACTTATAAACGACGATTGCTCTGTCAAATTTCCGTTTCTACTTTTAAAATACATAAGAGCGAAATGAAGAAAGTAATGTATATTTACATGACTTTAAGAAAACGTTTTTCGATTTGTGCTTGGGATATTATACTGATTGATTATGAGTTAGGAAAGGTTGATTTATGGAATTATGAGAATGCCATGATTTATGAACCTCGTTCGAATATGGTAATCTTGTGTAAACAAACTATTCTTAAAGGGCGAAAGCTTTTATTACGAATTCCTTTCCTTCGTAGCTAAAATCAGTTCAAATGCAACGTCTTCGAGTGGAATGGAGAAATACGTGATTCCCATTGATTGTTTTTTTTTTCCCGAAAACTAAATTTGAGATAAGCTCTGGCATTTTCATAGTCAACAGATGGTAGAGTTGAAACAGTAGATTAAATGTCAAAAGCAATCGGGCACTTTGAATTATGATACATTGTTTGATCTGCAGTCAATTCATTATGAAGAGGAAACGACTTTCCTCTCTTCTCACGGTCACGACTCTAAATTGTCCGATTCCTCGCTGCATGCAAAAAGCGCTACTTCTGGTTGTTTTCTGTCCAGTTTAAAACTTAAATAACGGACCGAACAACCGATTGTGCTGGCTGCGAAAAAGGTGTGAAACGTTTTGTTTTGTTAATTCTGATAAGCTTTGTTTAGCTTCGAAATAACTCGAAACGACAACAGATCAGAGATATTTAGCTGTTCAATTCAATAGAAAACGAGAACATTTCGTTAAGTTAAGACGCTCCTCCACAACTGATAACAATCGGCGTCTTCATTAAGTCCACAGAGTACAGTTATGATTTCCTAATTCCTGACACGAAAATAACACAACAAAATTTAAACTTCCAAATTGGTTAGGAGTTCGGAGCTGCGAGGAATATCATATCACAGCATGCGCCGGTTTGTCACATATCAACTCAATTATCTTGTCAATGGGATGGACCCATTCAACTGGTTGAAATACTTATGAATGGTGATAAAATGTAATTAGTTAATGGCTTAAAGCTGGGATTATCTCTGTCACAAGTAGCTTCTACATTCTGTTAAATTTGCTACATCACGAATTTACATTCTTTTCTTCAAGTGTACATCTCCTTTTCGGTAATGAAAGTTCCTTTAAAATTGCTTTCAGCCATTTAGAATACTTTTAACAAGTGTATAGATCTAACTTCAGGGTTTCGTAATCAAAATTACATACAGGTGAATGAATACGTTCAAGTCATTCAATTACTGTTCCATAAAAATAAAATGCATTGGGGGCACGGCAATTCGCCACCTTCCCCCAAACTCCCATTTCTGTGATTTATGGTAAACTACCTTTACTAAATGTGCCACCTTTTAACCCTAGAAGGCATAAGAGTGTGTCAATCTGACCCCCCGTCCCCTCAATCTTTTTGGCTTATTTTTTTCTTGACCGATTTGCAAAAGCTTTGGTACAACTTTTTGTTAACACATTTTTTGACTCTAATAAGGTGACGTTACAATACATGACGTCATCATAATAAATCACGCAACCAGTGTGTTGCCTACTAAAGTGGAATTTTTCGCTAAAAATGCAACTATTACCGCCTAAATACTGCCAACGTCACTTCATATCCTTCAATTTTGTATATTCCAATCGCTAAACTATGTTTTCTCATCATTTTCAGTGTTCAATTTGAAAATCGAAGATGGCGGCCGCAGTGACGTCATATTTTTTTGTTTTTATTGCCATGGGAACTCATTAAACACCACGTGGTTTTGATTAATTGAAACTACAATAAAAGTTCTTTATATATACCAAACATCGAGTCATTCGGACGAAAGGTGTCAAAAGCCGAGGGGGGGGGGGGGGCAGATTGGACGAACCCCTATCCCCCCACTTATGCCTTTGTGAGACTACTTTTACCTTGTGCCTTCTAGATTTAATATACTTGACAATAGTTTTAAAAATTTCTGTTTGCGTTCATCGTGGGGGTAGGGGGTCATGATGATGACTTTTTGACAACGGCTTTTATTTGTCCCAATCCATCTCAAAAACAATTAAAGCTAGAGTAATCTTGTGGCGCTACCAAAAGGCGCTAAAAATGACAACAAAGTTATGAAACAGTAACCAATCTCCAATTTTCCTTTTTAACGATAGATTGCCGATACCCTGCCATCAGTTGGTAAGTGACTGGAGGTGTTTGTCAGCTTAGTATGTGCTCGTGTTTCGGTGTTTGTACTGAGTCTAATTTTTGTTGTAGAATATCTGTATGTTTGATTGTCTGTCTGTGTCTGTTACTAGGTAAGCGGGCACATGATTTTTTGTGTATCATTTCACCTTTAATCACTATACCCTAATGAATCTCTCGATACTGTTTTAAAAAACTTTTATTGCCAAAACTGATCGGTAAGCAAAGGAATTCAGTTGTTATGTCATGAGATTTTACATGAGAAAGGAGTTTCACAAGTAGGTCATACACTAGGCTTTTATCTCATCAAATAATGACAGTTTGCCAGGGTTAACTTATACGCAACAAGTTTCAGAAGTTTTAAGGAGGTAAACATCAGGTTTGTTTTCCCCAAGCAGCAAATTCCTTTGCCGGTGTCCCTTAACCCTATTCCGCCCGGGCTTTTTTTGGATGGTTAAATCTGGGGGGGGGGGGGGGGGGTAAT
>JAOBRG010376867.1:0-11433 GCA_027574985.1 Umimayanthus nakama
CCCTCAATGTGAGGCTTACTTGCTGGGGGTCAGCGGTAAAGTAAATAAAGTAAGATATTAAATAAATAAATAAATAATATATATATATATATAAATAAATAAATGAATAAATGATTCCCGGGACATAACACGTGAAATGTCACTAAAAACTGATATGTGTTTGAAACTGTCATTACAGTGTCTGCTATTAACGTGAAGAGCTGAGTGCTTATCACTCTTCCAGCGCCCGATGGCGATTACCAAGCTAAATTCTGACAAGTTTTGTTTTCATGTACATCTCGATCTGTTGGTACGAGGATTAAACAAATTTCTTAAACTTTTCTTATCAAAATTTCAGCCTTGGTGTTCTCAAAAAGGTTGTTCTCATAAAAAAACGTGTTTTAAATATGGACACACAAAAGTAAACAATACCATAGCCAATAGATACAAGTCCAGTATGAGTGGTAGTCAATAATCCTTTGTTCAAACACGGTCAAAATCTCTCGTATCAAATTTATGGTTTTCTGAGAAGCCGTGTCTGCTCTGCCACGGTCAACTGCTTACTGAGCCGCATATTGACAGAGGCAAAGCGCGAGCGGAAATAGATATGAAAATAAGAAAAAGACGATCAATGATACAATATTAAATTTACATTTACACTTCTTCTAAAGTTGCACAGGTTTTGCGACATGCTATTAAAAATGTCACCATAATGCTGCCCTACTACAGCTAAAGCATTTTCCCGTATTCTATATTGGATCGGGGTAATATCAAGTTGACGTCCTAGTTTCTCTCAGAGTCTTTGTGTCTTTGAGAAAAGTAAAAATCTCAGACAGTTAGGAGCAAGACCATTGAGCGCCTTGTACATCATAATGGCCTTTCTACATGCAGATGGGCGTGTGAGAGAGGGTATTCCAATTAACTTAACAGTTTCACAGACCTAACCAAATAGCTATAAAGCTATGTACAGTAGAAAGTTTAGCTGGTATTGCCAATGCAACTAAGAATGCTGCAAGACGCTGGTGTCTCAACAGTAGCTAGACAGTTGTTGCGAAATGTTTGTATACCAAATGAATACAAACCATTTTCTTGTGACTGCCGTGCAGCATATCTTTACATGGTTTAGACTCACGTTGATCCACAAGATTAGCGTTTTTCAATTGCTTTAACAAGTCGAATAACAGGACTTGGTAAAAGACTTTAAAATAAGCCAGAGTACCTGTAAACAGCAGAGTTGGTGACCTTTTGGCTTATCGTGTGAGTATATACGGATCGTAAGTTTTTGTGGCTAGAAGTTAGTTGCCTTGTTGGAACAATGGATTTGTTCCTGTAGTTTAACCTGAGAATACCGCAATTAAAGGATTACATTTGAAGTTGTGCAAAACGTTTTGTGTAAATCAAAGAGTCGCACTCGATCGAGGTCTCGTTTACATTGCTTACCTCGGACACGACACTTGAGAACACATCACGGAACTCGTAGCTCGTGCAGTTTAAGCAGCACTTGCCTACAGCACAGGACAAATTACTTGTAGTTGCAATCGTCGAAATGCAGTGGAACTTGGGTGTTGCTCCGTAGAAAACTTGAGCTAGGAGTTGGCATCCGATTGGAACTGACATGGCACACATGAACGAATACAGCAGAATGGAGCACCGGCCGAAGCCACCCACCATGACGAACAGATCATCAAAATCTGGCTTTTTCTTGGAACGTGTATCATTAACTAGCTTCCCTTCATCGACCATTTTCTCTTCTTGTTCTGCCATAACTCTATTCGACGGTCTCTCTGGTGTTCATAGAAAAAACAAGACTGATTAGAAAAAGTCTTCTCGGTAGTCGGGTTGGTAACCTTCGGATCGGGTCAAAATCATTGAACCAGAGTATAATCGAGTTACACGCACCGATTGATTATTTGAATGTATCTATACAAACTTCAAAGAACAGAATCGACAGATGATGGGTGAAATGACAAGACGTGAGACATTTAACAGAGGGTTCGAGACTCGAGAGGGAGGGGGAGGGGGGTAAAAAGACCTCCAAACAAAAATTTGCACGATCAGCACTTCTGATGAATCCATGCATCGCTTGACCGTCTGGAAACTTGAAAAAAGTGTGTTGGGAGGTTGAGAAACAACTTCTTCCACTCCTGTACCGGTACCCCGTCAACTTAAATCAGTATCGGCTGCCCTTTTATCATTTATCTCAGTTTTTCAGTTTTTGACAGTTTTAGTTATCTCACTCTTTCAAGAAGGCGGACGATGGGCCGGGAGTATGTGTAAATACCGCTGGCTCCCCCGAACCGTGACCCTCAGTTCTTGACAAGCACTGGGTAGAAGTTTGACTCTTTGTCCTAGACCAGCTACCAAGAATCCTTACACTAACCCACTCCGAGACTGAACATGCAAATCTACACCCTGTCTAAGGCAAAACAGACTAAACCCAACAATTTAAATTCACCGGGTTTTTACCAAAAGGCCTGAAAACCTCACCCTAACCACAGCGGCAAATACCCGCAAAGCTAATATAGAGGAGTATCTCTGGCCACGAAGACGACGGTTAACGGAACGGTTTTGAACCATACTATTAATAGTTTTCAGGGCTCTTTTGGAAGTTCATGAGTTAGCAAAAGCTAGAACATACCATTCGAAATTTGCTGCTGTATGGCAAGAAGGCTAGGAGTATTTATTAGTTATATTTATACTTTATTATATTCCAAAACTGAAACTTAACTTAACAAACCGTTTTTCTTTTTTCACCTTCTTCTGTTCCCCAAGGGCATAATCTAATTATCAATTGTTTGTAGCTTTTGATTTAGAGATTTGTATTAATACGATAAACAAGATCGCCACAACCGTTAACCGAACCGGAAGATGTGCTGGTAACACTGACAGAATTTTTGTTTTGTTGTTTTTATTTTACATAAATTAACACTTCACCATATCTGCTATTTAAGATAAAAATGGCTGTGGAATACTATCATAAAAACTACAAATAAAAGCCGTTAATTCACACTCATCAATTTCAAAGGTAAGAAATGGTACGGCTAAACTGCCCTGTCTGGCTGTTCCAACCACCTGTATTGCAAGAGAACTTCCAGCTAAGACAAACCGTGTTTTAAAACGCTATTAACATACTGCAGAACGATATTATCTAGCTGTTTAAGCTACTCAGTGAAGCAGAGTTTGTCCTGCGAGCAGAGACCTTTCATATCGCAGGGTGTTATCTGAGTTGATCCAAGCATTTGAATACGTAAGTCGCACCAATATTTGGCATCAAAGTCTGCCGTTTTGGTATTCATAACAAAAATTGCAAAAAATATAAAAACATAGGTTTTGCTGCTAATTAATATCAGTAATTAACGTTAACAAGCTCTAGCATGAGCTTATTCATAAATTTATCTTTGGAAATTTGAAAAAAATGAGTGTAGTTCTAAATAAAGTAGTTCATAATATGACAAATGCGTACATGGGGTGCGATAAAAAAAGTCTCTTGTTTCAAACAATATATTTATACACATTTCCAAATTTTACAGGATAATTTAAAAAAAGGGATAAGTTTATTTAGGTCAAGTATTTGTACAAAGCAAGTGAATCAAGAAATACTAAGCATAGATGACAATTGCATATGAAGGAAATGTCTAGTGTCAAAAATAAACTGTAGTTAGACACTATAAAGTCTCGTTCTGTGACAATTTCAGGTAGGCATGAAAACAAACCAAAAGCACACAAACAAAAACATATGTACACATTCCTCAAAACACATCATATTAATTTGTTACAACGAATAATTTGTTTCCCCAACACACATCATATTAAAAATAAATAATTTACAACTTACAAACACACTTAACTGATTGAACGCGTTCTAAGATGTGAAGAAATGTTTTAAAAAGCCAGCTAATGTATGCATCATTATCTCAGTCACTTCAGGCTTTCTTTTAAGCTTTAAGTTTCGTTGTCAACAAACTGATGAAACAGAGTTTCATGATTTTGTGTGGTATTCAACACGAAAGTTCTTCGTCTTTCTACAACCGCAGTAGGCACGAGTAGTTCTTCAGTTCTAAGACTGTTCTTAGATTTTGGGTCTTTTCAGTCTGCTAAAAGGTTCTCAAAAAGATTAGATTATTTATACATATGTAAGAAAGAATGCTATTGGAATTATTATGTAAAAAGCCGAGTATCTATATACATATAATGCTTGTTAAAAAAAGTTATTTTAGCGTGCCTTATCGATATTCATGTCTAAATCTTAATTGAAACATAGGTTTTAAAACATAATCTTCGCCCAAATGGCTGCCTTCCGGATTAAATTGATTGATCATGAGCAAACTCTCTCCTGAATACGAGTGAGATGTTCGTCATTTGCCGGCGCAGTGCAAACCTCAGACAAAAACAGTGCTTCCACCCTTAGTAACAATCATTTTCTGACGTTCTTCAATTTCTAAAACAAACAGGCCAGTATAGTAAAGTATGGCAGATGCGATAGACTTTGCGCTTTGCAGAAGAGCCAATCACAGAAGCCGGATAAGACTGCCTGTTTCACATGACTTGCATGGGAGATTTCTGCAGAAGTCAATATTTTCAGTTTCAGTCATTAATAAATTATCACAAACAACTAAAACTGAGAGACGCATCATTGGCAGTTTTAGAACGAAATCGCACTCATGAACTGCACATCCAAACTTGTTGCTCCAAACATATTGCAGATTTACCATTGAAAAATTTACACTCGGAATGTCAGGACCAATAACAATTTTCTTAGCTGTGCTTCTGTGCGGATTTTTCGGAGCTCTGGCTGCTTTTCAAACTTATTATATAGGACAGTGTTTCTCCGCCGGCCAACCGCAAGAAAATGGATATATGAACGATTGTCTTTTGTAAATATCATGTCTTCAAACTGGATGCGGCACCCAAGATACGTTATTGAACAAGAAAAGCTGGAAAGGAAATTGGGAAGAAATATCGCGTCGTCAACCAAGTCAGTTCGAACTTTTGAAAACCAGCTCTGTTTTGCCAAACATGAACTAAAGCAATTGTAAATGCTGTATAGCTTGTTGGAGTTTATAGAACGTTGGTCGATTGGAGTGCTCGACGACAGTTTTTATTTCTTTTTCAGCGAGGACCAAATGATTGTTGCATTTATGGAAGTATGCTTTGAAGAAAAACTGTTGGAAGCTCAATCTAAGAACAAATTCGGCGATGCTGATATTGATTTGCAGGTTTGAACAGCGTTTTTAAATCGTAGCGCTCTTCTAAACAAATGGTAGCGGGGATTTGCAACTTTGGCAGGTCTCAAGACCCTGACTGAATGTAAATATAAAATGTAAATATAATGTGCTCAAGAAAGTAGACTGTACATAAAATTCGTAACTGTTTTAATAATGCGACTATTAATGTACATAAAATTTCGAAGATTTAAAGGCGGTCGGCTAGGAGGGCGATCGGACTTTGGATCGCCGTTGAAATGTTTATTAACAGCTGGGAAACTGTTTTACTACTTCGTTTAAGACCGAGACCTACTATAGCTATCGAAAATGTTTGGGAAGCTGCTCTTTAGTAGAGCTAAATTGAACAAAGTATTACTGCGTTTGCTGTGAAGAACTGTTTAGCCAAGTTTGAAGTTCTAAAAGTCAGAAAGGTGTAAAATAATTTTTTATTGTACAAAATACCTTACGCCAATGGCGGGTGTAGTATTAAAACAATGAAATAAAGCGTTTTCAATTTTTCATCAATTATATGTATACATGTTATTTTGAGCAATGAAACTTCGATTAACGTTACGTGGTAAGAAAGATAAAATTTTTCGTTGTGGGACAATGAGCTCTATAGCTAGTCTTCCAGATGTTTTCGCTTTTTCGTTTGTATTTTGATAAACAGCCAACTCTGAATTCATGAAATGGTAATTATGTGTTGAGCAACTCTAACGAATATGTCTGCCGTGGTTGTAAATTGCTGAAAAAGAAATTATTGTTTTATGGTTCAGTTGTGCTTAATACAACTGAACAGAGGACTAATTTCAGTTACGTGAAAATGCTGTTTCGACTTCTGAATATCAAATTTTCTCAGAAAGCTATTTTGTTCTTATTTTCTCGTAATTAGCATATTTTCTGTTATTCCGGTTGAGACAAGTGTTCGTTGTAATCGATAATTTTATTGCAGGTTTGTTTAAATTCCGCAAAGCTGGTTTTGCAGTACTGTTGTGCTGTCTCCGTCTTCGCCACAGATGAGCTCAACCGTGATTTGCACATTCTTTTAAAAGAAAATTGTTTCGCAAACTGAAATTTGAGATTGCTTGCTACGGGTGATACAATACTGATAAAGTTTGTTGTTTAACTTACGAGTTAAAGCATGATTATCACTTGTATTTTAATCAGCAGTGATTCAGTCAGTTTTTGCTTCAGTTCCTGTTCGTAGCTAAACTTACACCTGTAGCTAGTATCTCTATTTCTCTTTTTCTGTCTGCCGTATCTCTCTTTCTCTGTTTCTGTCCTCTGTGTTTGTCTCGGTTTCTGTCTGTCTCTTTCTCTGTCTGTCTGTCTCTTTCTCTGTCTGTCTGTCTCTTTTTTTTCTCTTGCTTTCTCCCTTTTTCTTTGTGCTTCCTGAAACAGACGAAGAAATGACCAGTCTAATCAAAGGATAATGCAAGTCGAAACCCAAAAGTACTGAATGGAGGCTTCTTTTATCCGAGAGAGCAGGTGGCTTGGTGACGTCATAAAATTAAACCTTTTTTATTTGCATTTACGATCAGCTCTTACGTAAAACATTGCAGCTCTCTAGAAAGAAATATTCCGAATATTAAAATGGAAATGTCCGGGTATATATCTGGTCGTGTCAGCCATGTACGGTGATGTTTAATACATGGGTTTGCAATACCACCTTTATAGACATAGCAAAATGTTTAGTTATTTTTAGTTACACTAGACAAAAAAAGGTTATATTTTCATTCTAAATTTAAAAATAACACCAACGATCAGTGTGTAGCTTCACCGACGATTTACATTATATTGAATTGATAGTCGCAGAGTCGTACTTCATGTTATGGTAGTCTATAATGGAAAAGTTTTCTGCAATGTTATTTCACCAATAACTTATAACTGTATGTTGATCAAACTTGTTCTTTTCCCAGTCACAAGAAAGGGAAATGACCACTCGGACTCTCGCTTATTTACAACTGTTTTCTGTTACTCAAGATTGCTTTAATCTCAGTAACAGTCGGTTCTCCGTTGAAAGTCGAAGCATTGAATACTGTATGGTTGTCTTCTTGCAAACACTGCATTGTGCGTACGGGGATGTTATTCATCTTCCACGCCACACAGAAGTTCAGCGGTGGTATCTGACAATATAACGGCCTCCAGGCATCATGTACAAGTGTTCATTTGTGCTGTTTCGTGGTCGAGACCATAAGCAACAAAACCTCGCAATAAGATAAACTTCTAAACACGAGATCCCCACAACAATCGCGCCGAGAAGGAGAGCTTCAAGAAACATGCTTGCTGACTAGGGATGCACAGAAGGACGACTTAATTGTATAGCATGAGTTAGCATGCAATGGATCTACGCATTTTACTAAAACGCTATTTGAATATTGGCTAACATGCACTGCACATGCGTAAAAGGGCTATAAAGTTGTTAAGTAACTTGGCCAAATTTGAGCCTCGTTGTTTTTATAAAATTTTTCTTATAAAAAAAAGCATGTATGTCACGATATAACAGAGATATACCCCATTAACCAGAAATACCGGTCAAAATGAACAGTAACCTTAAATCTCTTATTTACCAGTTCAGTATACCAGATATACAGCAACAACATTTCAAAACAACTATTCTCCTTTCGGAATAACAAGTTAGTTTTGAAGAATTTAACACAAAATAGCCGCACAACGCCATCCCGCACGGACCAGACCCCGTTGCATGATTGGAAAACGGAAATATTTTGAGCGGGAAAGCCCTACTCCAAACTTTTGGCTTTTCGTAGTATACAAGCCTTGAGTCGGGTCTGCAATCGAAAAAATATGCAGTCAGTACTTCGATCATTTAGTCAAACTAAAAATGAAGAAGGCAGCCTACTGAGGCCACTGAGGCCTTGCTAACGGGCCACTAGCTTGCCATGATTGACAGAACTGCTGGAGACCCGAGGAGTGATTCCCACATTTTCTGTCATGTTCACGGTGCCAACAAGCGTTTCTTCGAAATAAGCAAGGATACTGTTTAAAAAAGAATGAAACTAGTTTTTTACGCATTAATACTCACCCAACCCCCTTAGAAATTAGAAATGGCATTTCTTTTTTTGTGTTATTTTAGGTGTACCCGGGCCTTAACCCTCGAGCAGACAAGTTAATTATTGTAACCAGATTTACCCAGGGGGAGGTCATGTAGACCCCCCTGCAGATTTTTCAGATGGTTGCACATAACTGCGATCATCCCCACCCCGGCAAACCACCGGGCAAACCATGCCACCGGGCACTGAACCCCGGGCATTTGAAAAAAAATGACCAAATGCTGCGGGCAACTTTTTGGCAAATGCTCCGTCCCCCGTTCTTTCTATTATTGTCTAATGCCCCCCCCCCCTCCAGTCCATCCGACCAATCAGTACAAAAATATTAGTTGCCATTTTTTAATAAACATTCAATAGAACTGCACAAAATAGGTCACGTAATGAATCACTCCGACCGAACAAAATAAAAACAAACAGGCTTAAGGTTTTTTTGGTCTTGTTTATGGTCGATAAAATAATGCTCTTCTTATTCCAAAATGCTGGTGTTTGAAATCCTGTGACTTCTGAGCGCCGTCGGAAATAATGATGTTTCGAATTAAGTTTTTTTTTGTTTGCCCGGGGGCGTGGCAGGAAACTATGAACTGCCAAATGCTCGGCTCCAGGGACTCATCGACAAATTTAATTTCAATTAGTAGAAAACACGTGTTTACAACCGCAAATACGAATATAGTTAAGAATAGAGCGGGAAAATGAAACTAAAACAAATTTTGTTAAAAAGTTACCTTTAATTCAATTATATATATATGAAAAACTTACGTCGTCCAATTAACGTCAAATGATGTGCTCCTTATCGGACTACAGTTACTGAAAGATTCATTTTTATGTCAATTGATCCAATGCTTCAATTCTTAGGTCACGTTGAAAAAACCTATCGTGGGAACCATCTAACCCCCTACCTAAAGCAACAAAGTTTGTTAGAACATTACACAATATTTTAACATTTCCCTCATTTCTTCTCTTTTAACTCATGATCTTTTATACCCAGTTCAGCTATTAACGACCACAGCCCAACTCGACCTAAGTGTAAGTCGTCTGAATGGAGTTAACTGATTACTAAGAATAGCCTAAAATTTTAACTAGTTACTGTGATTTGTAGATAATTTTAATTAAATGATTCGATTACCTATATACTGCAATGGAAAATTTTCCCTTAAAGTGGCTGAAACCTCGACTTGACTTAGTAGAAAATAGAATTCGAGGTATTTTTATCCAGTGTTTGGTACTTAAAGAAACAACTAATCAACTAAAACTTGTCGGATGTGAGCTTGTGATAGTCGAGTCGGTGCGTCACACCTTGTCTGCTATCTAAAAGCTCATATCCAAACGCGCGTTGGTGGGATAATTGTTAACTATACGCATGCGCAACACCTGTTGTAATAATTGAACTTTACCTTGTTTAGAGCTCATGCTTAGAAATTTAGCAAATATAAAAGTAAACTTAAAAAATTTCTTTCAAACTTAAAACAACTAACTTGCGAAATAAACGGAGGTTCATTACACAAAACCTCTGTAAAATCTTTGACAGCCTTTAAAAGATCGATGTTAGAGGGTCTAGATGGGGTTATCTGATAGCTGATTTTCACCAAAAAATTTAAGCTGATAACTGATATTTAGACATTTTTGCTGATAACCTACAGCTTGGTTTTTAAATTATAGTTGATATTTGTAAGTCTTTAACAAAAGGTTTTTTGCATCTTTGTTGCTCTAATTCAAGAGCTCGGGAAAAAAAACACCCAAAATACAGTGTGATGACAATTGTTATAGCTGTCGGACCTTTCGTTTCTTTTCAAGATTTTTCATTCCCGCATTTTATGGAGACCGTTTCCGCATAGCCGCTTTAGAGAGACTGGGGTGATTTTCCCCACAACTCTTCCTGCGGCGACTATGCACCTTTCCAGATGTCGTTGTTGTGTCAGTTCGAGCTGCAAGTTCTACTGCCTGGCTTGTTTTCTGCCTCTTTTTGCCATATTGGTGCTGGTCAGCCAGGGACGAAAAACTCGGTCGATTTCCGGTACTGCAAATTTCATCTTGCCATATCTAACGAAAAACTTGTTGAGCCGCTTTTGTAAAAAAGTGTTTTGTTTTGAAGTTCTTTTCCGATAAAATATTAGACACATTTCAAAGTGTTCAGTAACTTAAAGGCAGCTGAGCCAAGTTTGCTGTTTACAATTAAACTGAAGTAGTTGTTTTTAAGCCGCTAGTAGCCGCCAACGTCACAAAGTCTGGCTCAGGATACCCTATCTCATGGGTTTATACTAAATGTAGATGGTTTTCCATAATGTTAAACAGTTTGGAAAAGTCTCAGTAAATGCTTTAAAAGGTGCAATTAATCGGCTGCTCGCAAGTAAATAAAGTCCTTTTTACATTTACATATTACAGAAATGGTTTTAAAAAACAAAGACCAACTCCAATCTTAGTATACATGTCCCCACTATCAAGCATAGCATGTCAGCCCAACGTCAAATGCTCTAAAAGTCATTTCCGCAGCAAATGAGAACACACTGAAAAACACTGTTTTGTCTCGGGCCAAGCCTATGTTTTAACTTCTAGTTTTTCTTCTCGCTGAGGTATGTTTTTCCAAGTTTTCTTTATGTTATGTATACTAATTTAGGCGGACAATTTGCTGTAACTACTAATTTCTACCTAAAGTAGTTTTTTTTTTTTATAAAAATACCCAAGCTGAGAACTGCCGAAAAATTAAGAACAAGCTAAGAAAAATCATCAGGCTGAAATTTTGTACGTACACATACCGAGTAGAGGAACGGGAAACAAAACTTGTCAGAACTTAGCTTGGTCATTGCCATCGGGCACTGCAAAAGTGATAAACAAGCTCATTATGTTCACGAACGATGTATTGTCTATTGAGAGTTGCAAAGACATATTTCTTAGTGCCATTTTACATGTATTGTGTTGCAAGTAATTCACTGTTTAATTATATCAACAATTTAAAAAGAATTTGAGGCTGAGTTTGCCAAAAAATTAAAAACAGCCCAGCCTAAGCCGAATGTTACTGGTACTAACAAAAACAGAGCGTGTATGAATTATTTGGCATATTATGTTAAGGTCATTCCATCCAAATAGAACCTGCACTCAGCTTTTGGTAAGACTTTGTCCATGGATAATTTGATATATGTAAACCCCAAAAAAGAAATAAAAAAGGGGGGTCCCCGAACTACTTTTAG
>JAOBRG010376878.1:0-11432 GCA_027574985.1 Umimayanthus nakama
AGTTGTATGAAGATTGGATAACTCTATCCAGCGGATAAATCCTTATCCAATGGATACAACTGGCGTGTTGAGCAATCAAAATAAAGAATGCGTCAGTTTTTTCCGATGGACAGGGATTTATACGCTGGATAAAAATATCCACTCTTCGTACAACCGGGCCCAGGACTCATTGCACGTTTTTTTTTCTGAACTTTCAACTATGTCCATAGTTATCTGTAAGGGTTGGCTATAAATATACACTTATTTTGACATTTATTGATTTGTTTGTTTGTTTGTTTCTTTATTTATTTGTTTAGTTGATTTTGTTTATATGCTTGTCCCTTCTTTCGTCCACTTGTCTATTTGCCTGTTTGCTTCCTTTTTGTTTGTTCTCTTGTTTGTTTTTCATTTGTTTATTTTGTGTTTGGATCTTTTTTGTGATGGCAGGAGCAATGTAATGCCCAACATTGTGATAATGAAAGACAGTATCAGTGTTCGAAACTTCTATCAAACGTTTTGACAGATCGGAAGACCAGAATTCTTGCAGAATCGGTTTCGTTATTAACAAAAGTCTATAAATGGCTTAGCCTGTGTTGTATTCTCCACTTGTCACGTTTGCTTGTTTCCCATACAGATCAATAACCTACCTGTTCATGTTTGGTTCAGTTATAGTTTACTTTCCCTCTAAACTTATTCGCAGCTGAGAACATTAATCAGAGTAATTATTGCATACAATAATTTATTACATTTCCATTCAATACTAACAAGCACTGATCGTTATCAGTCTTTACCGAAATCAATTCAAGGCAATCAAGGCACTGCGTGCCCTTCTTTCTAGTGTGCTTCCACCAATCTCTTTTTTATGATTTCTAAATATTAAAAATCTTTTTGTAAGGTTAGCTGTTATTTACGTTTTCTTCTAACACAAAATATTCTTAAAGTAAATGTTTATTTACATATAGATTTTCATTAAGTGTTAAAGGACAAGATCAGCAAACAAAGACCGAAATACACTCCAATTGAAAGGAAGTAATTCAAAGTAATAGACTCAATTCGTTTAAAAAGTCTAGTTATATGTTTTTGTTTAGATTAAAACCTAACGTACAAGTTGCTGTTCATAATTCCATTTTTCTAAAACACTCGACAACCTTTCATAGGTTCGTACCGCACTGGTTGGAGTTTACCTATTTCTAATTTCAAGTTCTACAAGCGTCAAGGATAACAATATAATGTTTTATTGTCACCTGCCTGTTTTAAGAGCACCTAGTTGTACTGACATTCAACGGCAATATATAATGGAGCCGAAACCAATTGTAGAATTGCACACGTTTTAGGTATCCTACTGATGAACATACTGATTTGCATTTTATTTCAGAAACATCATAGTAGTCTGTACAGCTTCAATATATTAATGCAGTTGTTCACGTTTTCAACTTAGTGTGCCGAAGCAATTCCAGATTTCCTTGAAGCTTTCTCGTGGTTTACGAAGATGAAATCATTTCTGAAGACTTTAAAAGGCGAAGGCAATGATTGATGTACAAAAGCAATGTGTTGAGAGTACCCCCCACGATTTTTAATACATAACTTAGTGTTAGCATTTTTCAAAATTCAAATGATTTTAACCTGCTGGTTAAAGCATACTATATGAACTATCTGATGCGAACTGCGGCTTCGACTAAGTTCAAATTACTGTAGGTTTATTTCTTTCAAAACTGAAATTTTAGGTTTTCTTTTTGAGTTTCAGGAGTGACAAAGCTTGTCGAGCAAAGTGTAAATTAAACCTTTAGAACATTGTATTAAGAAGTTAATTACAACTAAAACGCAGTAAAATTATGAACAAAGCTTCTCGAAGGTGTTCAACCTCAAATGTCACTGTACAATCGTAGTAATATGTATAAATAAAAATGAGATGCAAAATCTTGTATGAAAAATGACCGTATGATTTCTTCAAGATCTGATGTACTAT
The DNA here is from genome assembly GCA_027574985.1 of Umimayanthus nakama. Lineage (NCBI taxonomy): Eukaryota > Metazoa > Cnidaria > Anthozoa > Zoantharia > Parazoanthidae > Umimayanthus > Umimayanthus nakama. Next base: position 1,946 of record JAOBRG010376878.1, read on the forward strand.
TTCTGACTCCCGATTTTCAAAACCAGATTTTGTCACAATCTAGGTTAACCCTCTAAGTCCTCCGTAAATCGTGGTTTCCTCAATGAAATGAGTTCAAAGCACATTAGCTTTAAGTACAAAGTAACTGCCATGAGTTGACCGCAAAGACAGTAAGTTAACCAAATTTCGATTTATGTCATACCTTGAGCGAGAAATCCTTGCAAGCTTGTTAGGACCGTGCGTGTGTACGAGTTGATTGCTATTATAACCAGTCACTGGATAGCGCAGGGTATAAAACAACTTCAAGGAGTACCTTCTAGTCGTTTTGATGGCTACCTGCCCAAAGCAAAAACAAATTTGATTATCAACACTGATGATTGCAAACTCAGTGATGCGTTTGCATATTCAGTAGGAATAGGTTGCTGACGATATCTTTAAGACAAAATCAAACTAATTAAGCCAACTACCATTGCCTTTTCATCTGTACCGTTTTCACTTTTGAAGGCAATATGTCAATTTCTTTTGATGTTTATCACATTTATTTGGACTTCATGACTCTAAAGATTTTCATCTCGAGGCTCGGTGATTGATTAGGTTTGTTTATTGCCTCGCATTTGACCCGATAAGTAGTTATACAACAAAACGCCAAGTGGGCCAGAAATGAAGTGTCTCGTCTTATGTAAGATAATATGGAAAACATTTACACTTAACTTTGAACAAACAAAAACACCCTTTTCAAATAAAGCGTTTCATTGTGGTCAAGTGATTCTCTTTTTCCAATTTGTAGTCTACCGATTTGTTATCTTAAAGCTTGTCGTACTTTTCTAGCAGCAAAAACTGCTGGGTTCGATATTTGCTCGACGTGAAACAATAAATTTTGAATTGAATTGTTTCTCGCCCAATTATAATTGTAATTACTTTCTGCTTGATCTTTTAAGAGTTGCACCCATCTCAGTAGAAAAATTTAGTAAGACAGTAACACAAGTTTTGTTGTCATACTGTGTATTTTGCAGCCCCACGGCAGAAACAAAAATGACAAAAAGAACTTTGCCTGACCAAGTTATACCATCAATATACAAGACTAAATTATTCAAGAAATCTGCAAGGAACATAAATAAATACGAGTAAACTACTAACAAAGGTAGAATGAGATAACATTTTAACATTCAATTAATATTCTAAATTAGCATTTTTGTAGTTTTCTTAAATGAAATTTAATATATCTGTTTCCGCGTTCGTCTGAACAAAGCTTTGAATTCTAGCAGTTTAGAAGATTTTTCCATGTTTTACAATTCTTTTCTGAATACAAAGTTTTCTCCTGAGAACATGAACGTAATTAACGGTTTAGCAATGAGTGACTAGTTCTATAAACAACTGTTTTGTCTGCGTTGACGAATAAGCGAAAAACTGTGTTTGATCACCAAGGTTGATACGGTATGTTTTTTCGTTGGTGAATTTTGGAGTAATGCTGACGTTACGGGCGTTAACCCTTTGTAAGAGCAGACAAGACAATAAAATGTTTCTTTTCTTGGAACAAACAGTAAAATTGGGTTAATTTTTTTAATCAAAACTTCTGAATTGAACCAACAAGCAACAGTACTGAAAAGGAAGCGCTATCTGTGCAAGTATTTGTTATTTGCATTTGGCCATATAGTGATAATACATCAGTGTGTTTTTCCAAGTTTTAATACAAGCAGTTTAAACAATGGCCTTCCTTGTCGGAACAATGCTTTGATTTCGTACATTGCAACTTTTGCTTCAAAGCAAAAAGTCTTTGAGAGCTTGTCTTCATTGAAATTCAGTTATCAAAAATAACTACAGGAACATCCATAAAAGACTGGACAAAACATTGACTGGAACTTTGCTTGATATTTGATCCACTCTTCAAACCATGAACAAAATATAATGCTTGAAAGCTGTGTCGATAAAACTAAAAACAAACACCTGAACCGTTGTAGGACTCTACAAGTGGCGTACGAGAGACTTATACAAGGAACTAAAAGGGCTCTGGACTGAATTGCTGTCAAAAACTACTTTCAAGGGCCAATAACCAAGGGCCAATGTGTCTACAAATGATTGCAGGTGTGTGGGTGAGCACCCCGGGAGTTTCCTAGTCCAAAATTAAAAACTCCTCGGGAACAACCTTTTAAAATTCGTGGGCAGAGATCACACCTGAGGGAAGGAATTGGGTTTGTGAGCCCGTTGTAAGCAGAGATCAAAGGAGATAAGGATTACACTGGGGAGCTGTGAAAATTAAATTTAGAAGCTGTAATTAACAGAACGTTTGTAACATGAAGCAGCTAAGATATCGACCCTTTTCTTAGTCACTTCCTACTTCTCTAACCGGAAATGACTACGTGCTTAGGTGTTAGTAAACGCTGCTTAGTAGAGAGTTGATTTTTATTTGTGGGAAGTAACTCATCTTATGCCTTCAGTGCTTTAGAAAAGCTGCTTTTGAAGTTCTAGCTCATTCAGTTTTCTTTTATTGATTTCAATATATGATTATCGTATTTTTTTTAACCTTTTCCGATATTTTCAGAAAACTTCTTAATATTTCCGAACTCTTCCGAAGATTTTCCGAAGGTTTAAAAAAAATCATAGAAGCTTGTTCGGCGCCCATATAACAGAAAGAACATTACAAGGCTTTCAAAAGATGTGAGTTTTATCTTCTCGTGGCCAAAACTCACGGCATCTCACTCGTTTCGCTGCGCTCAGCTCGTGAGATATTATTGCCAATCGAAAATAAAATCCATATTTTTGGAGACCTTGCAATATCTTCTATATATTAATGCAGCAATATTGGAGAAGATCGAACAACAATCGAACAGCATCCTAAAGGATGATCAAACAGACTCGATATCGTGCCAATGTTCTTGCAACAATGTCGGAGGAAAGGTCAAACCAATCAAATCCATCCATAGTCGAACAACATCATCCTTGAGGATGATCAAACAGATTCGCATAATTAGTCCAACACTAGTTACATTATGATTGACCAACATGTTGGATCCCTCTTAACCCTAGAAGGCATAAGGTAAAGATAGTTGCACGAAGGCATAAGGGAGGGGGGGTCAATATGACCCTCCCCCCTCGACTTTTGACACCTTTCATCCGATTGACTTGATATTTGGTATATATATATAAAGAACGTTTTATGTAGTTTTAATTAATCGAAACCACCTTGTGTTTAATTGGTTTCCATGGCAACCAAAACGAAATAAATGATATCACTGCGGCCGCCATCTTGGATTTTCGAAATTTTAAATTTTCGAATTGAACACTCAAAATCAAGAGAAAACATGGTTTAGCAATTGGAAAATACAAAATAAAAAAATGAAGTGAAAATAACAGTATTTTGGTGATAATATTCGCATTTTTAGCGAAAAATTCCATTTTTGTAGTCAGCACATGGGTTGCGTGGCTTATTATGATGATGTCATTAGTAGAGACGTCACCTAATTAGTGTCAAAAGATGTATTCACTAACGAAGAACAGTTGTGCCAAAGCTTTTGTAAATCAGTCAAAGAACAAAAATTTTAAGCCAAAAAAATCGAGGGGGGTCAGATTGACCCCCCCCCCCTTATGCCTTCTAGGGTTAACGGATCACAATGATTGTTACACAAGCGTTTACCCTTAAACAGGCAGGCTATTTTGCCACACATATACAGCAAGGGGGTTGATTTTGCTTAAAATTAAGAAATTTTATTGGAAATAGTTAGCAAACAACATTTTATATACCAAAACTACTAAATAAGTAGAAAAATATGAATTGCTGGGAGTTTTTAATCATTTTTATTTAAAAAAAATTGAAAGTTTGACAGCAAACTCTGACTTAGGTCAATAAGTATGATGACGTCATCAATGATGACGTCACTTAATCAGTGTCAAAAGATGTGTTCATTATTGAGGAACAGTTATGCAAAAGCGTTTGGCAATTAGTCAAGGGGCAAAAATTTAAGACCAAAAAAATCGAGGGGAGAGGTTCGTTAATCCCCCTGCCAGTTTAAGGGTTAAATAGAACAGTAACACTACTGTAAGTTTTAAGTTACTTTTTTATACTAAATTCTCAAAACTTAATAGTATACTAGGTGACAGGTAACTGTAAAGAAATTTATATCGAGATTTGTAAAATGTATAGTAAAATTATCAACATTGTTCAACTTAACAATTCGTGTTCATAATTTGCAGGATCCAGAAATTTAAAGAACAAGTACTTTTATTCCGTTATTGTTCATACTTCTTTGTTTCCGAATCTTACAATATAAATAACATTGGCGATTTCTTTTTTTCAAACTATTATCATTTTGCTTTCGTGGTTGTTTGTATATTGTAAACACCAAAACCTCTGAGAATTCTCAGTGTATTCTTCGAATAACTGTAACTCAAGTCACGAAATTCTCCGTTATTGTACATGCACTCTAAGTCTAGGAGAACTTGGTTTACTCTTTATCAATTAGTTTACCGATTTTTATTCGCGAAAGAATTTTTAAGATTAAGCATTTAAAACTAAATGAAATCCTTTAAATGCATTCAAAACAAGACGCATTCAAACAAAATGTTTCATGAATTGAGGACACGACATATTGGCCTCCAGCATAACCATTGCAACAAAATGTATTTTATTTTGAAATTTTCTTTAGTCTGAAAACGGAAAGCAGAATCATAATTCGAAGTTAATATCTCCATTTGTAAAGACTTTACTATTTGTTCTTACCTTATTCCATTGTTAGTGTGAGCAACTTTGTGTCTTCCTTTTTGTGGTTCCTTTGCGAATCCTATGTTCCGAGTACCAACAGACTAGTGTTCCGAATGTCTACCGCTGTTTTATCCAAGAGTGCAAGACGCCGGAGTGGAGATATTCAAAGGCATTGTCAGTTAAAGTAAGGCGACAGTACAATGTCCTGCCGAGAAAAGGTTGGCTAATGTTATAAGCTTCCTCGTGAAATGGTTGGTTGCTTTTGTTATGTTTCAACTTTTAAAGTGAGATTAGTTTTATAAAGTTAATAACTTTTTCCCATTTAGAGCGAGGCTTAGAATTTGGCTTTGTCTTGAAACGTAAACACTTTTAAGAACCGAGTCAGGAATCCCCGTTTTACGCTTTTAAAAGATTATGTCAATTGAGCGAGTTGTCAAATGTTGATTAAACAGGAAAGGAAAGCTCAATTCATTTTACGATGTTTTACTTTACTCGGGTTGGTGCTATCAACAAATTATATTTTTGTGTACAACCAATAGTGTGGTACACCGATTTTTAATCACGGGTTCTAGCATTTGACAAACGCTTTTGCATTTTTTCTAAAACACAGCTAAATATTTTCCTATCAGTCAAGATCTTAATAAATATTTTGAACCGCATGCTATGTTCTTGATCGGCCACATCATAAAACTACATTAAGGATTTGGAAAAAAAACAAAGAAAAGAACAACATATTTTCTTTGCAATAATTTAGAACTATATTTTTTTTAAATCTAAGTTGTTTTACGATTTCGTTGAATTTTCAGTATAAGATCATGGTATGAAGTAAAGGAGTTAAGTGAAAAGATTATACCGATACGAAAGCTCAATCTACCACGTAGTGTGGGCTGATTTGCATGGCGTTAGTTCTTAGAAGATCAGTTCATTAAACTTTGGAAAGACTTTTGAAAGGTTAAACATGTTTAACTCTTTGTAGAATTAAATATTCTAGCTCAGAAATGCGAAACAGACGAAATGGCAGCTTTTGACACAGCACAGCAATTATTTATAATTTTGGACTTATGCGAATTTGAATAATTGTTTGCGGTAATTAAGTTTGGAAGTTTGTCGGCAGTTTCCACCGCATTTTACTCCATTCTTGTTAAATAAGATAATTACAGTTACGTGTCAAACAAAATTTGTCGGCATGTATTAGTTATTAGAATTATTCAAAGTCTTCAAAATAGTGAGCTCACATGGAGCTTAAATTAAGATATTTCTTTCTTCCTTCAAACTGGGTGCAGTTGCATAGATAAGCTTACATAAGATTTCACTCATAAGTTTTACTCGAAGGTCGTGGAAAAGCAAAGAACCATGTACACAAAAAAACAAACATTGTTTACACAAAAGTGAAAGATGTAGAAAAAAAAGTGATTAAAAAGTGTTTTTCCTACACAAGCTTGTGTAAGCAGAAGCAAAATTTGATAAACGAGGTTATGCGAGATTGATAGTAAAGTCCTGTTAGTGTTATGCATAGAAAAGTTTCACGGCTAGTAAAGAGTCTACGCTTTTGCTTTCATTTTGTACTCTTAGGACTAACAAATGTTATTTTTAATTTTATAAGCGTTTTAAACATTGATATCTATCTAAATAGCAAAGTTTTTGCGTATTCTTCTTCGATACTGCTTGCGACTAAAATTAAACACACGTAAGAAAAAGTCAAGTCAGCAAAATATACAGTACTTCTTTTTTCACTTCAACTTTAACGGAGCCCAACAGGCAATGCTAGTAGATCTAGACAGTTTATCCATATATAAATTCCGTGATAGCTTCCGTGTTCCTGACAACTATCGTGTTTTTTAAGTTTTAAAAATTTCTGTGAATTCCTTGGATTCAAATCCCCACTTTGGGTGTAAGCATAAAGCCTAATGTGATGGTCCGCACTAAATGATTCATTTATTGGTCATTTACATCCCCAAAGACTAGAACATCACCTGTGTATAAATATGATTAATACTGCCGTTTTTAAGCACACCGATTTACATTGAAGATGGAAACATTTCAGCTGTGTTTTGTCATATCTTCTATAGTAAGAGATTTATAACTAAAGAGGATGTCAGTAAAAACGTAACATAAATGTGTTTTGATTTCTTAAACCAAAGTGTTTTGTCTTGTTTTTTTAACCGTTAAGCGTAATGTCTAAGGTTTTAAACGTAAAAGAAACGTGGAGACAAAACCGCAGGTTGATAACTAGAGCAAAAGCGAGGGTTTTATATTCAGAATAAATTCAAAAATACCTCTTTGTTATTATTGTGCATCGACTGATAAATTTCCAAGTGTTTCTTTTTCGCGAGAATACTCCGCAAAAAGTTCTTTCGCGCCAAGGCGTGTTTGCAGTGTACATCTATTAACGGTGTGTTCACAACTCTAGGCGAGACACCCACTAAGGTCTTGAACCATCGTAGCGCCAATAAACCTAGCCGCTTAGTGTGAACTGATATGAATCTCAACAGACAAAGTTGGCGTTTCTCCGCTTTTAAAACCGCGTCTTTTGCACTTCAAGTTTTAGTCACTGTGTCTACTACGCTCACCTTTAAGCTTATTAGACAGCGATAATGTACGAGTACTATATAGGAACAGCCAATAGTCTAGCAGTTGAAATTAATATCTAGATAAAGTGGCTTAAACTTAGTGCTGATCGTATCATACCATTAACACACCATGTGTTGTTAAAAGGACCTATACTATAATTCGTATTACGTTTAAACGTATACCTAGTTATTATATGTGTTCTTTCTTTAATTTTATCATATTGCTGCAATGAACTTTTATCAACACTCCTCATAAATACCTGTTCACTGAATGCACTGAGGTGTATAGTCCACTAATTAGCAAAGTTTACATGAATTATAATTTAAAGAATACACATCTTTTCAGAGCGCATAATAAGGAATGCACAATTTGACGCTTTAATTTTCAAATTTATAATATATAATTTGTTGATATTAACGTCTTTAAAAGGAAAACCATATATTTACAAAATAATGTAAAACTACACTCATTATCAATTGCCAGTCACCTTTTGTTTTGAGTTTGGTGTAATATTTGCGTTTTAACTTAAATAACAAAAATTTTATATATGGCTGACTGATTACGCGTGCTGTGATTGGTCAATTCCAGGTGCGTAAGTAGCAGTACGGACCACTAGCTCTTGATCACCTTTTCAAAACCGGATTAATCAACAAAGCCATATACTAAACATCTTATCAGCCTCGTTTGCTCAGTTCGTACGGCAAGTTATTGATGATCCTCGTTTTTTCCTGCCTTGTTTTCATTGCCCAACCATAAGAGGAAGGAAAAAACTCAGTCCATAACTTGCCGTACGGACCTCGCCCTCGGCTAATTAGAGTTTCAAATTTCAAGTTAATTTAATGTCACTAAACAATAAATACAATACAAAATCACTGTAGTGATATAAATGGCAAGAAAACCCATTGGAAACTATACAAGAGCTTATTCAACTGTGGGCTTTCTGAACTATGTTTGAGCATTTTGAGTAATGTTATCACATACATAAGACTATGTTATAATTATGTAAAAAAGAAAAGAAGAATATGCACATAGAAAACAACAGCAAAAACAGCTCGCCAACAAAAAACACAGTTATCAGGAAAAAGTACTAAGAAAGTAAATATCCTTGTGTTATCTACCTCAAACATTGACATTGTTTGAAGAGTCTCTACTAAAAGCACAACCTCAACAAGGGTGATCTGTTATTCCGTAACCTTTATAACCTTTGGTTTTTCCATCCCTTCCAAACCGCACAAACTAAAGTGAACAATGATAACTCAAGTTGCAGGTGGTCAATTTCTTGACACGTTTTACATAAAATTGTGGGTCCGCTGAGCTACTTTGAAAGTGAGGTTGACAAGTGGCTCAAAGTTTGGGGCTATAACACTTTTTTCTAAGTAACCCTTTAATAGTTTTCAAAAATGTGGTAGTGCTGCTACCATACCAGCCCCTCCACTTCCGCGGTCCTTGAAATTTGCTAAACTCCACATTGACAAGACTGGTTGAAATTGAAACTAAAGGCCGCATGTACGTCTAGAAGTGAAATAAATAGTTCTAACTATGATGTTTGCATTTGCTTATAAACCAAAATTTTAAAACAAACTTTTCACTATCATTTAGATAATTTCATGAGCTTATTCCTTTGCTGCACAGGTTTGCTGGTTCTGATGCGCATACTAATGGAGTTACATAAGGAAAACTAAAAAAACCACTCAAAATGAACGGTAGCCTTAAGTGCCATGGAAGTGGCAGCAGTAGACAGCTACTTCGCTATCAACACTGCATAACCAGACACTGAACAAAACACATGGTCTTTTTTCTATTGCCCTTGGCGGAACTTTTAATATTGTCAATTTTTATAATTTCGAAGGGCTTACATGCCTCTTTACGCTCTCCAAAATGACGTAATACTCAGTTATAGACCTACCTCGTTTTGCTTAATTATGCATCTCGAAACAGCTCAATGGAAAATAAATTGACACGTGTGGTAGACTAGCTTACAAGTCCTAATGACCAATGTCTGATCAGAATTGATTAGCAAATACAGGCATGAAAACAAATTTCAATGCATGCAATTTTATGCCAGTGTCACTTATTTTATCTTTAGTCTGATGATCGCCTCCGAGCGTGAAACTTGAGTAACAGAATTTTAGACAGTTTTTACAAGTTTTATAGTTTTATCCCGGCAATGTTTTATCAATTTTAACAATTTTATCTATCTATCTATCTATCTATCTATCTATCTATCTATCTATCTATCTA
>JAOBRG010376889.1:0-11432 GCA_027574985.1 Umimayanthus nakama
TCTTGAATTTATGCAGGGAAAACCTTAAAACAACCCGAACTTGTTAAAGAAAGTTTAACCTTTTTTTGTTATCCAGTCCTCATTAGTTATTGAGTATCAAATATGAGGTTGTGAGGCACACGGCCAAAATGAAGAAGGGAAGCCGAGCGTTCCAGCAAACTACAATAATATTCAATAGTCGCTACGAAAAGTATTGAGAATTTATTTTGTACCTTTCGTTACACTCAGAACTATTTCTTTGCTTTCCTTATCATTGTATTCACTCGTCATCGCGCAGGTGTAGCGGCCAGAATCCGTCTCATCAGTTACGTGTTTGATGGCGAGAGTCGTATTAGCCATTGCTAAACGATAATGTCCCTTTTCCGCGATGTAGAAATTATTGACGATCTGGTACTTATGGTTTATGTGAATGTCCTTCCCATCATACACCCAATACACGATAGACATCGTTCTGGTCACGTGTTTCCCGACACAGGAGAGAGACACATCATTACCTGTCTGCGCCTCAACTTTTGATTGGACAGCAGTTACCTGAGGGGGTGGTAACAAAAACTTCTGTCATCTGTGGAAATAACAAAAAAGGGTTAAAAGTTAGTCTTCATAAGCAAGCGCCGTCCAGAGAGACCTTCAACAAAATTTGTTGACACCCTCAAGAGAAATGTCGACACCGCCGCTGAGCTTATCGCCTGCATCACAAACCGTTATCACTGGGCTTCAAGGCTTGCAGATCGGCAGAGGCCACCCTAGTTAGTTAGATAGTTAGTTAGTTAGTAGGTCAGTCAGCCAGTCAGTCAGTTTGTTTGTTAGTTGGTTGGTAGATTAGATAGTGATTTGTTTTCTGACAATCGCCGTACCTCGCAGGTGTAAAAACCCTCCTCTGATTTCCTAGCAAAGATTATTTTCAGATCCATACCATTGGTTCTCGGCACATAGAAATAGGCAGTTCCAAATTTTGATTGAATGGGTTTTCCGTCCTTGAACCACCGAAAGTTTGGTCTTGGTTCTCCTGTGGCATAGCAAGCAATCGTTACACTCTCGCCCTCTACTATAGCTAAGGGGGTCGGCGAACATCTCGTTATATTTGGTTTCACTGTTGAGAACAAGAAAATAAAGGGTTGGTGATATCTCCTTCAATCTTATGTTTTACCAGCTCAGTTGTTAGGTATTGTAGTTATATAAGTTTCGAACAAGGATTGCATTCCTCAGCAAATAATGTTTAAGCGCTTTAACTTTCAATCAAACTTCTAAACATAATTAATATAATATTGACTGGTGAGATGTGTGTCTTTTTGCTACAGACTTCTTGTCCTTGAGTGCAACTGTATTGTTGGTTGCAACAGACACAATTCTAACAATGGGCCTCAAAAATGAACCCTTTCACCCTTCTTTCTTGTCCGTAACGTTTTCTGCATTTTTCATACAGTGAATCATCTAAACTTTTTAGGTACTAAGTTTTAGGAGGAGAGCACAAACTACTTAGAAAACGAGCTAAACAGCCTTCTGCTTTGCAAATTGGATTGGAATATAGCGGTAGCTTCCTCTTACCAAATACATGTACGCAAGAAAAGGGGAATTTGTGTTCAAATACGGACAATTTGAAATCATATAAGAAAGTTTTACAAATTACTTTGGACAACCGCACCAAAAACGTTTTCCATTTGCCAGACTTGACAAACAATTTTCAAAAGAGAGTTCCTAACCACCATTGCGCTGAATTTCACAGCATTAGTTATTGACTAGCTAGTTTCTAAGAGTGGGAACAGTGAACTGCATCTAGAAATGGATCGACTCCGTAAATTTTCAACTCTTCAGTTGTAATGCTGGTTTGAGAAAATCTGTTTTACAATAAGTTATAGTCAATTCTTTTTGTTTAATCTGATGCTCGATGATGCTTCCGTAAGACAGACCAGCAATAGCTTTTTAAGTGCTTCATCAGTTCTCAGAAATATGAAGACACCAATCTAACAAAACAAATGTATCGTTGTATAAGTTTGTGTGTTTGATTCAAGGTGTCTAAATACAAGCGCGCTTGTGTCAGTAACGGCAAACTTGTTGACACGTGTTATCTGCAGACACAGTAACACGTCACCGAGTAGACACTCGATAAGTAGCTGGACAAACCAGTGGCATTCAAAGTTAAAATATGACAACCCTTAAAACAAAATTCGTGGAACTGTCAAACATTACACAATACTAGTGTTTAAAATTCTGTAAAGTCTGTTTGATATTGGGACAGTTAAGACTCATGGATAGAAGAATTTTGACTTTTTTCAGTACAAACTTGTATACATCTTTAGTTCAAAATACATGAACGTCTTTGTTATATGAAGAATTGTTTAAATTGCAAATGACTTTTTTTAAGAAAGGGACTTACGAAACTCTCAAGTTAAGACTATTTTGACAAATAAAATATAAGACAATTTTCCCAAGAAAATTAATACCAGTGAAATTGTTTGCTGGACAACAAACCATATTTTAACCCTTTTTGCATTTTCCCAAAAATGATTCTACAGTAATCTTTAATTTTAAACATGGCTTCTTTCAAGGTGGCGACAACCTTAGCTTTTAGACTAAAGTTCTAGACCATTTAAGACACTTGTCACCATTCTTAAAACACGCGGGAGCATTTAGTTGCCCAAGATGCCCGCCCTTTTTAAAATTTTCTTCTTTAGCCTTTGAAACAGGTCTGAGAACAAAAGAAAACCCATCATCCTTGAAGTAATTTATTGGCAAGCGATGTAAGTGGGCTAGCAAGCAGCTCTTTTGATGAATATACTCTCCCAAATGCGTTTATCTAAAAAACTTTTTGTCTTTGTTTTGTAAAACTACAAGTTAGAGGAAATGTGGAACCGACTTTTGGTAATTTTAGCCTAACCTGAAATCGAGATCTATGTAAGAAAATAAAATGGTTAAAATTTAAATGAGGCTCAGAGACAAACAAACAGTCAGACAGTCAAACATTGTCAGAACTAAGTCCCGGGTTGAAAGTTGAACTTCACATGTGCCGAATTTAATGCTAACGAGTAAATTCTATTGTTCTACCTCATTTGCACTAGATTCGGCACATGTGAAGTTCGACGTTTAACCCGGGCCTAACACAGTGAAAACAGTATAAAAGCAACTTTCACGTGGATCCATGATCCCTTGTGGTATAAACGTATTGCATGCTGTCGTAAAATCAATTTCAAACTAAGAACGCAAAATCACAGTGCGAGTAGTTTATGTTTCAAGTTGGAGTTGTTTCCCACAATTATGCAGCACTGACTATTACGTTCTAGCTTATGGAAAAAAAACTTCGACACAGATCGCTCTCAATATATCTCCAAATTATTCCAGACTTCACAAAGAATGAAACTGTTTTGAGATTAGTTAATTTTATTTCAATATTTGCAGGAACGTTCTTGTATTTCAAGAATATTTTTTACAACATCGACTCGATTGCAAATCTACAAGCTTACTTTTATAAGAACCAGTAAATTTTTCCCAGCCAAGTTGTTTTTAAATTTTGATGAAATTTGAGCCTCAGTTGCTCTTAAGCTGTTCTTATTTAAAAAGTACTCAAATAAAGAACAAATACAGTAAGAAACAACTCTTAAGTATTCCATAAATACCTAACTTGTGATCATCGAGCCGAATGGAAGTTCAATCGATCTCGACATTTGGAGTGTTTCATTGCTCGATGCAGTTTAGTTTGAGGAAACATAAACAGAATTTTATTAAGAAAAGTGAACTTTGCATTTTTGATTCCAAATCCCAGCCCGGATTGTTCTTAAGTTGTTCTTAATTTTTGGCCATGCAAATTCGAGCCCTCATTTTTCTTGTAACACTGTTCTTTATAAAAAGCATGTATCTGCCCTGACACAAACCACTGACAAGGGTTTTATCTGGTTTAAACAAACTGTGCATGCTCGAAAGAATGAAAAAAAATTAGCACATTTAGAACAAAATATTTTCGACTTCGTAAATGTACCATTTATTGTAAGGCACTTATAACTGAATTACTTTCTCGGAACAAAATACTATCCCAGCCCTAGCTAGCTTGTATTAATGTTATTAGACATTTGTTTCTTAAATTATCAGCGTCTAGATCTGCCATTCAATTATTTTCGTTACGTTGTTCACTTATAAAAACCTCAAAAATTGCTACAATACTTGTTAATACTGTAAAGGTCTAAACAAGTTGTTGATTTGAAAGGAAAGTCGATTTACTTAAAAACAGAGGCACCTGTTTACGTTAGGTTTACACTTTACGGTGAAAAAATGATTTCTCTTTCCTGTTGAGTCAGCCGTTAAACCGACCGAGCAGTTTTCCTCAAAACTTATGTCTAGTTCGCTTAATTTTGTCTGAAAAGTCTGAAAAATCTGAAAAGTCTGAAAAATCTGAAAAGTCTGAAATAATCTTTTCTTCAGGGACTTCTTGCGGAACAGAAACTTGTCTGGTGGCGAAACACTTTGTTTGCTCGTTTCCTGAAAATAATATAAAAGTATAAACTGTCAGTTTCAAGGCGACAAAGGACGTAGATGGACCCTTTCAGGCCAACGTATGGATATCAAGCCCATAGCACATATGAATTAGCGAATGATCACTTTAGAGTCTACTATACTATCGCTAACCCAGGCCAATGGGCAGGGGGGTGCGCGGAGTGCACACGCACCCCCCCAGGAGCCAAAAAGGTCCGCCTGACGACATCGTAAAAGACTTTAAACGATGCAAAACTAACTTGCTGATGGTAGGGTTGACCTTTTCAATGTATTTCCAGCAGTTGAAAGACTTCGAATTTCTAATTTTTTCCGGGGGAGTATGTTCCTAGACCCCCCTCCCCCCCCAAAAAAATATATCTCTAGCGTAGTGTCCAAACCGTCCTAAATTAGGCCGAAAAGTACCGATTTCACTTGAGAATCCCGAATCCCTACTCGGTTTCAGTCGGAACACAAGTATCCCGTTTTTGAAGTACAGCTCTCACAAGACTACAAGCAGAGAAATATATTTTGGTCAGACCATCATAACAATTGTAACAAAATTAACAAAATTAGATATCCAGGTAAATTCTGAGTTGCAGTCATGATGAATGACAAGAAATACAAAGTAAAATCACATAATAACGCTAGCCTGTTCGATCCGATGGCTCTCCAGCTGTCCAGCGTTTCCAGGTTAAAAATTTTGCTGCTAGTTCGCCGATCTATTTATACCAAGACACTATGAGAGACTTACGACAGATCTTATCATTTCCCAACAGGCTAACTGTAAACTTACAGAGCTTAAAGGTACATAAGATAAAATTACACTGTGCCCTTTTTTGTCCTTCGTAAGAAACTAGTTCGTATTTTGCGAGCATTAAAAGGGGTGTTAGAGTAATGAGTAATAATGAAAATACAATACAGCTGATGACAAGAGTTTTTTTAAAAGTTAAGAAGCAAGTATCATATCGATGTTTGGAACTCTTTTGACATGGCTATTGACCTGAGAGTGCTGGAATGGCTTTCAGAATTGAAATTTTCTGGGGCCATGGGGTTGCATGCATGCCCTCAGACCCCCCTAAAGTTTCCCGTAACTTTAAAGGTCGTCCCGATTTAATTTTTTATTAATAGCTAATTCGTTTAGTTGGACAATCTGCCCAGTGTGTCTTCGTGACTTGCAAATCAGATCATTGAAACGTTCATTTTATGGTTCCGGTTCTTCAGATACGCACCCCTCGCCCTCCGAAAAATCTTGGCTACGGGCCTGCTAACCACAACCCTATAGCTAGCCCCAGAGTTATCCCTAGCCGGCCCGCTTTGTGGAATATTTTGTACTCCCCACCCACCCACTTCAAACCACTGTAATTTCAAGAAAAAATTGGCAGAGTCCCAACAGGGCATAAAAAAAATTGCACACGCAACATTGAGAAAAAAAATGCAAAGCAAAAAGGCACATCTGGTTAAAACACACTATTAAGTTAGAGGAGTTACTTTTGAAGAACAGAAAATGGATCTGAAATCAAATGATGGTTTTACTCACACCGTGAAGAGAAACAATTTTTTTTTGTATTCTTTTGTAGTAGTTTTATTGCTATATATGTTTACTAAGTTAAAATTATTATTATGATGAAACACATATAGAGCCAATTTGAAACCCCTCCCTCTCCCCTTCCATAAGAAAATTACTACAAAAATGCTCAGAGGTTATTCTTCTCCCCTCCCCCACGAGATTAACTGGCCCGACCCCTAAGTTTTTCTCACCTTGCTGAACTGAAGCTGTCCACTTTCATCTGCGAGAGCATATTGTGGGTTATGAGCCCAGCGGATGCTGACAAACCTTTGTCCAGCTACGGTGTGGGCATAAAGAAAAAAGCCTGGGGAAAAAAACTAATTGTTACTTATTGCTAGCAAGCTAAATGTTATCTGTTACTTGCACCACGCACCAATTATTTTGAGATTTTCCTTAGTAGCAGCAGGAAAACGAATTTTAGGAAAGACAGTATATGTTGGGTAGGGCGGACCATTTTATAACGTGAAAGAGTTAAAGACCTAAAAACATGCACGATCGAAACATTTCGCAAAATGGTAAAGAATGTTAACAGTTGGCCGAAAACACACAATAAATTACTGCAATCTACTTTTCTACTCCTCTACCCTCTTTCCGTATGGGCACCATTTTCGCTAGGCTCAAATTTCTCGCGTCTTTCATTAGTAGTTGTTTTAACATTCGTATCCTATCTTGCATGTAGTTAAAAAAATCAAACTATAGCATTTAGCAATGACAGGAAATTGGGGTGAAAGGTGTAGAAATTATTTTAGTCTCTCTGGTATGCTTCAGAAGACCCATTTCCTTTTAATGTGCTTCATGCAGCTATTTCTAAAAGGTTGTCATAGTTAATAGTCGCTACTGGAACCGAAAAGAACTTTGGGTACGGTCAAATGAGTGATAACGCACCAGCGAAGGTTGTTACTGTAAGGCCGTGGCATTATGATGAAGGTTGCACACTTTAATATGAAAAGTTAATGCAAATACTGATAAATTATTTGTGCTGCTTGAACCCCACAAAAAATTGACCGGGAGAGGCTATCAAAATCACGCTACAGTACAAAGATTCAGGCGTGTTTTGTGAAAGGGAAAATTTGCTGGTGAAATATTTCTGCAATTAAAAAGAAAAATCGTTTAATTTCCTGTCTTTTGCAAAAAGGCGCATCGGTTTTGGAGCAAACAAACCGAAGGTACGGCGATTTGAAAGTAGGCACTTTTGCGTCATGACGAGCCCTTTGTACAACTTCAGCGGGTACCTTATGGAAAATCCAGCCAGATACATGTAAAAAGTTATCAAACCACTCTGAGCTGCACTGGTGAGACCTCAAGGTCGAACGGATTTCAAACCACTCTGAACTGCACTGATAAGACCTCAAAGTTCGAAACAGGACTGTCTGCATATATATATATATATACGATACCATTTATATGTAATTGCTAAAAGAAGGAAAATAAAAACTTACTTGTTTTTCTAGAGAAAGGCTTTCTCCCATCAGTATCGAGAACACCAGGGGAATTGTTTGTCAGTGTAGACGATCGTAGCAGCGTCCCCCGACAGTTTCGTTCGTTTTCGAAGAGATAAACAGAAATTGACACTTTTGGACAGTTTGAATATGAAGCTTTAACCATTGTGCTGAGGGAACCACACAGAAAAACCAGTAAAGTCTGTGAAACAAGAATGTGTTGAATTAAAATTGTTTCCACACTGTTCATTAGATTGACTTAATATTTTTGCACATATATTGAGCTTTCTTTGTACTTTCTATTTATCGAGAGCACGTGGTGTCTAATTGGTTTCCACCACAGCCACACAAATGACGTCACAAACAGCCACCATCTTAGGTAGATTATTTCATCATATTCGAGTTGAACACTGAAAATGGTGAGAAAACAGCATTTAGCGATTGGAGTCTACAAAATTGTTAGATCTGCTGGAATTTATTCACTTGTTTAGTCATTTTTTTTAACAAAAAGAGTCACTTTTTAGCGAAAAGTTGAACTTTCGTAGTCAAGTTGCGTGTCTTGTTATGATGACGTTTTCAGTCATGACGTCACTTAGTAAGCGTCAAAACAAGTATTAACGAAGGCAGGACAGTTATGCCAGAGCTTTTGGTAATCTGCCGCAAAGGAACATAAACTTAAAGCGAAAAAAATCGAGGGGGTGTCAACGTGACCACGGCCTTTATGCCTTCATGAATACCTTCTAGGGTGCCTAATAGGGTGCCTCACAGGGTGCCTCAAAGAATGCCTTCTAGGGTGCCTTCTAGAATGCCTTCTAGGATGCCTTCTATATAGGGTGTCTAAAAGGGTGCCTTTTAGGGTGCTTTATATGATGCCTTTTAGGGTGCCTTATAGGGTTAAACTAAATCAGTGTTTTACATTTTTTTATTGTTGATAGGAAAACTTCATTTTTTAACCAATTGGGTGGTTGAAACGAAACACTGTTCTAAGAAACTAATCATTTTGGAGCACTGTCTCGTTTTTTGAAAAAAACATAATCTTTTAGGTACTTCTCTTCATTTATTGATTTTACTACATATATAAATACAAGACTACAAGATTTAACGCGATGAATAAAACCTTTTATCTTCGTAGCGTTTCAAAATGTAAGTTTTTAGTAGTATTAGAAGAAAACTGCGTCATAGACAAAACAACAAAGAGAATGAAATTAAGCGGAGACAATAGATACCGAATGCAGACTGTCCTATATTTAACGGTGTCTGTCGTGAATTTTATACAGTAATTTATTGCCCTTTACGTGACCGAAACAAATTGAAAGTGTAAATACTTTTATTCATTATGATACAAGAACTAACATCTGACATGATTTAATTCTATTTGCTGTTGGGTTAGAAAAGGAGAATGATGCAATTGAATTCTACTTAGAGCAAACATGATTTGGTTCTAACAGCTATATGGATAAGAAACGGAATAACCCGTTGCGTCTAAACTCAGCAAGTTCTTCGCCTAGATCTGCAACAAAGAGGCAAGAAAGTTACAAGTAGAGGTGAAAGATGCATGGGAGATATATGTGTCTAATGACGAATGCGATTTCCAAAATAAGTTGGAGTTGTGCGAAGTGGACTGTTGAAATATGCGCGAGATCTTGAAGTCTCTGAAAGTAAACAAAGCAGCTGGAGTCGACAAAATCCCAGCAAAGTTAGTCAGAGATGCTGAAGCAGAACTTGCTCCTTCCATAACTTATCTTGTCAATACGTCCATCAAAGACAGTGTTGTCCCAGCTCAATGGAAAGTTGCGCATGTTTCCCCACTATATAAGGCGGACAACAGGTTGCAAACTGAGAACTATCGCCCCATTTCCGTGTTGCCAGTGTTGTAGTACACGCGCAGTTGAGCACCCATCTTGACAATATAAACTATCTCTACTGACATCAATATGGATTTCGGCTCGGTCGCAGTACTACACAAGCAATCGCGCAGTTGAACAACTGGGTGCTAGAATCAATGGATGAAGGAAAAGTAACTGGACTTTAGTTTGTTGACATTTCGAAGGCCTTAGATTCTTTAAACCACAAAGTGCTACTTGATAAACTGAAGCACATGGGTATGTCTGAAAAATCCTTGCAGTGGATAGATATGACCGCACTTTTCTTCTTGTATAAACCATTTTTGAAGCTCTTTTTTCCGCTTACATTACTTTTCCTTCTCTATTTGCTTTGTCTCTGCTATTCCCCTCATATAACCGATCAAAACACATTCAATCAAAATAGAGTTCTGATTACCTGTCTCGTATAGTCCCTATGGTTATTCCAGGCAACCAGCACCTATCTATTTGAATAGTACCTTTTTCTTTCTTAATTTTAATCGAATGCAAAGTTGAGGTGAATAAAACGTTATTGTTGTTGTTGTCGTCGTCGTTGTTGTTGTTGTACATCCAAGGAGATGTTGTCCAAAGAGCGGAGATCGGGGCGGAAGGGAACACGGCGAAGAATAAGTTCAGACAGATATGCTGGGGCTTGACCATGGACACATTTGAAAGCGAGAGTGAGAATTTTACATTCTATCCTAACCTGGACCGGTAACCAGTGAAGTCCCTTTAGAACGTGGAGTGATATGATCATACTTGACAGATAATTCGGGCGGCATAGTTTTGGAGACGTTATAGGCATTGGATGGAAGACTTTTTACAACCATAGAGTAGGTAGTTACAGTAGTCAAGACGGGAGGTCACAAGCATGAATGAGAGCCCCATGTTGCCTAGATTTTGCAGCATCAGTAGACAAGTACTTGCGGATTATTACTTGCGGAAGATTATATATTGTTATATTATTATTCTTAACCCAGATCGTACAGTCTGATGGGAGCTCTATGTCTAAACTATTTAACTGTTTTACCATAGTAAAACTGGTCTCGCACTTTGCTGGCTCTGTGTATTTCACCAGTAGACAATACGGGCCAACGCAAGTTTGGCAATGTAAAACATACTGGTTCCCGTAGTTCCTTTTGTGCTTAGTTGATGTTTTTCTTTACAGATGCCAAAGTTTTTTTTTTAAACAGCAGTGTGAAATTGAGTGCACTACTTTAGAACAAGAGAAATCATTTTAACTTGATTTCTAAAATCAGTTGAACTTAAAACAATAGCAGAACTAGTTTTTGAATTTTTCAGTAAAAAAGGTGTTAACTGGTGCCGTGAAACAGTTCTCATAAAACAAGTCATGCAATTGCTGACATGCAGCGGTCAGAACATAAAGAAAAGTTTAAAACTTACCGAGACTGCCATTTTCTTGTTCTGCATTGTTCTTTTCTTTTCAATTGGAACGCACAGCTGGGTTGGAGAGTGAGTGAGACTATCCGAGATTCTGGCTCTATGTTATAGCTATACTGTCCTTTATACTTCACACTTTCCCATGCAATTGCGTCAGTGAATGCCGAGGAGTTCCTTTTCAAATTTGAGAGTTCCACAACAAACCAACAAACATTATATTAGGTGTCCGGTGCAAGGCTAGGGTAGTGATGATGTAAAAACGGAATCAACCCACCCCTTTTAACCACAATAGAAGAAAATGACAGTTACACATAAGGAAACGAAGCAACTTATCTTCGTATGCTTCGGAAATGTAGAATATATATGTTCAGTTCTGGTCACCGTAATAACTAAAAATGCAACAAGGCCAGTATTATATTTTTTGCAATAATTTGGGTAGTTAGATAACGCACAACTAAAAATGGAAAAACTTAGAAAAAAAGTAAACAAAACTAAGTAAAAAATTGAGTAAGTTGTTATAATGTAGAATAATGATAGATGGATAAAGAGACAGACAAACAGATAGACTGACAGACAGGTAGACAAGTAGACAGACGGATGGATGGACGCCGGACGGACTGGCGGATGGGTAGATGGATGGAAAGAGAGAGAGACGGAGAGAGAAACAAAGAGAGAGAGAGAGAGAGAGAGAGAGAGAGAGAG